>PVKA01014885.1:12459-51408 GCA_004027165.1 Ctenomys sociabilis | reverse complement strand
ATTATTATTATTATTATTACTATTATTATTTATTTATTTTTATTTTTTGGATACCAGCAATCAAACTCAGGACCTTGTGCTTATCATGCAGGCGCTTGTGCCTCTGAGCCAAATCCCTGGCCTGAGACCTATACTTTTCTAAATTTAAAAATGTACTTATTTTTTAAAGCACTCAGGGGCCAGTGAGATACCTCAGTGGACTGACACGCCTGCTTAGGGACTGTGGTTCTGTCCCCTGCGCCACATGCTGCACTAGCCCTGCCCCCAGGGTGTGCTGAGCCAGCCAGAGTCTGGGCTTAGTAGTTCACACCTGTGACCACAGCCCTTAGGAGGCTGAAAGCAGAAGGATTACCATGAGTCTGAACTACGTGGTGAGACCCAGTACAAATAACCAAATACATTAAAAGAAAAAAAAAATCACTAAAATTTGTAATAATTCTGCTTCAGAAATATAATTTTGAAATTGAAAAGTATATCTCAGGTATAATTTTTTAGAAAAATATTTATTTTTTTATTTATTTGATGTAGGGTCATGCTATGCAATTCAGATTCATAATGATCCCCATGTCTCAGCCTCCGTACTGCTGGGACTTAAAGGCGTGTGCCACCATGCCTGGCTTCTGGGTGGCACAGGGTGTCTAAGGTTCTGGGATTGACATGGCCTGCAGTACCAGAGACTGAGCCCAGGTCCTTGCACTTGCCAGGCAGGCACTTAGATTGCTGGGCTATACATTCCAAGCCCCTAGAAACATTATTAAAGTAATTATAAATGTTTCAATTCTTCAGTGACAACTAGACTAACGGGAGCCAAAACTTAATACTTTTAATGGTATTCATTTTTAAGTCATGTATTTATTTTCCTGTTGTGTTTTATATACTTTTTTTTTTTTTTTTTTTTTTGAGACAAGGTTTCACTGTGTAGTCCAGGTTGGCCCTGGATTTGCTTTGTAGCTCATTCTTCTTGCCTCAGCATCCTGAATTCTGAGAATACAGATATGTGCCACCATATCCAACAGCATTATTATTTAAGGGATAAGGTCTCACTATATTGTTCAGGCTAGATTTGAAGTCCTGAGCTCACATGATTCCTGCCTCTGCATCCAAAATACTATAGTCATGTGCCACCATGCCCAGCTAATTCACGTATCTTAAGTTATCCCATGCCATACCATGCCATTTCCACCCCATCCCACCTCATCCCACCTCAACCCATCATCCCATCCCATCCCATCCCATCCCATCCCATCCCATCCCGTTTTATTTTTGCAGCACTATAGGCTGACCTCAGAAATGCTAGGCAAGCACTCTTCTACTGAGTTGCAGCTAAGCTCCTCAAGTGCTCATTTTAAAGTAAAGTAAAACATAACATGAAATTGTAGTAAACATCTCAATTCAAAAGTAAAATACCGTTCTAGGAAAAATCCAAGCAAGAATTATATTCCTAAAATTCCAGCCATCTGGGAGGCTGAGGGAAAAGGATCACAGTTTCGAGCCTAGCCCAGACAATTCAGAGACTTAGTGAGACCCTGTGTCAAAATAAAACATTTAAAAAGGGCTGGATATTTTATATCATGTTAAAAAGAATAATTTAATATATCCTGAGGATTAATCCTGCAAAATCTTATGACTATAGGTAGGAATTCTAGATTCTGGCAGTCGTATATTAGGTTTTCTCTGAATTTCTGACTGAACAAACTGCTATTAGCAAGAGGACCTTTGGAACAGATGTAATAGAATATGAACAACCTTGGGAAAAGGAAAGTCTCAGAAAGGGTTTGTGCAGGGGCTGGTGAAATGACTCAGAATAAAAGTACGTGCCTGGCAAGTGCCAAGTCCTGAGTTCAATCCCTGGTACTGGAAAAGAAATGAAGAAAGAGAGAGAGAGTGGGAGAGGAGAAAGGAAGGAGGGAAGAAGGCAGGGACGGAGGGAGGGAGGGAGGGGGGGAAGGAGGGAGAAGGAAAGAGTTTGTTTAAATGGAAGGTCTCAGAAATGAATACTTGATAGACTTCATGCATGGGGAGATTGAAAAATTGAAGTGATGGTTGAATGTGTCTTGGCTTTTTGTGTGTTTTTGAGTCAGGATCTTTTTTTCCCTCCCCAAAAAACTGGCCTTCTATTGATAAAAAGGTTAATACTTTCCAAGATACAGAAATGCTCAAATACCTCAACACAATTAGAAATTTAGAAAAACACGAAAGGAATATCATCCCATTGAAAAATAAAATGTTACATAGCAATACAAATCTTATTAAATTTTACACCTCACAGAGAAATTCATACACACATAGAGAATTAAGTAGAAATACCATTCTCAACTTTGCTGTAAAATTTGAAATATAAAAGGATACAAAGTATCATATAAACTTTAACTTGTACAAAACATAATTGTGGCATCAATAACAATGCTGAAGAGAGATGTAAATACATATTTTAAACACGGAATTTGAGTTGATTGCTACTAGTACAAAATGTTTTCTAATTTAAAAAGTTTTTATATAATATACAATGTAATGCCGTATTAAAAACTACAAAAGACAAAAAAAGAAAGGAAAAATATGCAAAATAGGCCAGTAGAAAAACTCAGTAAGCAAAAAGGTAGGTAATTAAATTTGAAAAGATAAGCACAAAACTAATATTAAAGCAATATAAATTTTTTACTTTTGTGAGTCAGGGTCTTAATACGCAGTTCAGGCAGAGTTTGAACTCACAGGGATCCTCCTACCCCAGCTTCCTGAGTGTGGGATTACAGGAGTGTGGTTGGAGGTACTTTGGTTGATTGGTTCATGAAAATAGACTTGTAAAAGCTTTAAAAATGTCATGCTTAGAGCCAAGAGTGTTTCTCAGTGGTTGAATAGCTACCTAAAATCCTTGAAATCCTGAAGTTCAATTCTTAGCATGAAAGAAGGAAAGGAGAAAGGATGGGAAAGAAGGAAGGAGGGAAAGAGAGGGAGGAGGAGAAAAAGGGAAGGAACAAATCATGTTATATGGCATAATAACTTCTGTGGCTTGCACTGGCAGTCAGAAAAACTCTGAGACGCTTCCAGAAGGAATCACCATAATCCTAGGAATAAAGGGATGATCCTGAAACTTGGATTAAAAAATATATGCGTATGTGGAGAGAAGGAGAGAATAATAAAAAACGCTATTAGGGGTTTTTTCGTTATTATATTTTTTAATATTTCTCTAGGCCAAAGATTATTCTAAGTGCTTTATATAAGTATTAATTCATTTCCTCTTTATAAAAGTAACAAAGGAATACAGCTATCTCCATTTCAGATGAGGAAACTAAGATTAGGGAAAGTCAGTAATCTATCCAAGTTCACATTGCTCTTAAAGATCAGACCTGGATCTGAAATGCACTCTGATTAATTCTGTGCCAAGTAAAGTATTCTTTCTTGACCCTTTTCATTGACTGGACATTCCCATTCCCTGAATGTAACCAGGGTTCCCCAAGAAATAGATCTATCCTAATAATTACCTATCTCTGGAAGGATCATATACCAACTTATAATTCAAGCATAGCATGGATACTTCCACAGAGGAAAAAAGGCTGACTCCCTTTGTGAAATATGCTGCTCTGAGATTACTGGCAAGTCCCAGTTACCAACATGGGAAAAATAACCAAAGTCTCTTTATGAACCTCTGATGGGTGAACTAAATGAACAGGATGGGTGTTTTCTTGAAAACTATTTCAGAAATAGTTTTTGTTTTTGTTTTACTTTATTGTTACTGTTTTGTTTTTATAGTGCTGGGAATTAAACACAGGGAATTATGTATGTGAGGCAAGTTTCTACCACAGAGCTATACCCCCAAGGCCTAGAGAAGTCCCTTCACACACATCCCCCACCCCCTTGTCTTAGAGATCAATTCTAGAGTTTTGTGTCTGCTAGGCAAGCACTCTATTATTGAGCTAAATCCCAACCTCCCAAAGATAGTTCTGCTATTGTTTTGTTTTTGGATTTTTGAGATGGTCTCACTGTGTAGTCCACACTAGCCTTGAATTAATTTATGTAGCCCAGTGTATCTTGAAATTTATGATCCTCCAGCATGCTAGATTATGGATTTGTGCCACCACACCTGGTTCTAGAGGTAGTTTTAAGGGGGTTATTTGTCTGTGACTGCCACTTTGAAGGCTTTGTTAAGGTTTGGTCTGGATTCTAAAGAGTTGGTTCTAATAAGACTGATAACCTGTGAGTCATCAAATTGATGGCTAAGAGTGGTTATTCAAAAGACTGCTAGGGTTTGAAGCTTAGGAAAACTAACTAGCTAAATGATCACCATCATTTCTGTCCTCTAAGAAAGTTACTATTGGTTGTCAGTGGCCTGATGAGGTAAATGTAGCAACTTTTTCATGAGATAAAGATATTTAAGAAGGTACATATGAAGATATTATGAGGAAATAAACCAGGCACAAAAAAATACTGAATATTCTCACTGATGTGTATATCCTAAAAAGATTAAATTTATGAAGTAGAGAGTAGAATAGTGGTTACCAGGAGTTGGGTGGGCAAAGGGAAAATGAGTAAGGGAGATGTTGAATCAAAAGGTATAAAATTTCAGCTAGAAAGAAGGAATAAATCACAAAGACTTACTGTGCTGGGGATCAAACTGAGGACCTTGTGCATGCAAGGCAATGCTCTGCCATTGAGTCACAGCCCCAGCCCAATAAAATATACTCTTGAAAATTACTAAAAATAGATTTTATGTTCTCATCTCACACAGAAAAGTGAGTTAAGCCTTAGTTAATTAAATAATATGTGCCATGATATACATATGCCAAAACAACTTGTTTTTTTTCCCATTAATAAATACGTTTTCACCAATCCTGGGCAACTTAACACGACCCTGTCTCAAAAGAACAAAACATTTTTGAGAAGAAAAATTAAAAAGGGCTGGAAATGTAGTCATTATGAAGGCCCTGAGTGTATCCTCAGTACCACAATAAACAAAGGAAACATATTTCAATATTGCCTGGTTGTGTAAAGCCAGGCATGATCAAAGAAGGTATAGAATGGAAGAGAAGCTGCAAATATCACATTGGGATATTGCATTCATTTCTTACTGCAAATCAGAGGCCCTGAAGACCTTGTAATATGATTATTTTGCTCTTTAATTTTTATGCTCTTTTGAGGATGGGATGTTGCAGTACTGGGGATTGAATTCAGGGCCTTCACATTGAGCTATATCCCCCAGCCTTTTTTTTTTTTTGAGACAGAGTCTTGGGCTGGGCTCAAACTTGTGTTCCTCTTGCCTCAGCCTCTCCCAGATTGTTGGGATTGTAGACAAGCACCACGACAGCCATTTTAAATATGATTGTTTTTAAACATTCAGACTTTATTTACACTGAAGGGTACTTCCAAGAATAGCCTACTGACTGCTTCATTTGAGAAACTTTTTATTAAAAGGACCACATTTGGAGTGCATACCTGAGTTTGTCCCTTGTATTTTAAAAATTATATAAATTTAGGGCCAAATAGCTCAGTGGATTAAAGATATTTAAGAAGGTACATATGAAGCAGCTGCAGGGACTGGGGTTCAAGTCCCAGGCCTGCCGTGTGAGCCCCACCCCCAGGGTACACTGAGACAGCAATTGACACTGGATTTGGTGGCACATGCCTATACTCCCTGATTTTGGGAGGCTATAAACAGGAGGATCATAAGTCCGGCCTAATAGTGAGACCCTGAACACCCTATAGACCCTTCCCTAAAATACGAAAAAAGATGGGCTGGGGAGATAGCTCAGTAGAATAAGCACCTGCCTGGCAAGTGCAGGGTCCTGAGTTGAATCCCCCGTACCACACATACACACACACACAAAAGAAATAAAAATTACATAAATTTCATTTTTTATACTATCAACAAAGCCCTATTCTCATTTTCCCTTTGTATTTAGTAAATAGGCTATTCCATCTACATTGACAATTTTCACCTATTTAAAATAGTTTTAAATTTTATTTGTTTGTTGAGAAAGAGTCTTTTTCTGCATAGTTCAGGCCAGCCTTGAATTCATTATGTAGCCCAGACTGGCCTTCAACTTGTGTCCATCCTCCTGCCCCTAGCTCCCAAATGCTGAGACTACAGCACACCATCATGCCCAGAAACTTACTTATTTTTGAAATGGTTGTCTCACTGTGTTGCCCAGTCTGGTGTTATACTCTGGGCTCAACCAATCTTTCTTCCCCACTATCCCAAGTAGCTGGGACTATAGGAGTGTATCACTGCACTGAGCTTGGTTTACAATATAATTTGAATATAAATAATAAAACAGTTATCTGTATTTTTATTACATGTCTACCCTGTAAGGATTAAACTCAAGACCCTGTGCTTGTCATTATGAGGCTTTTTGACGGAAAGGAGCATATCTGAGTTACCTTTGTATCTGCAGTTCCTGGCTTGGGGCTAATCATACTATTCTCACCCTCTTCCTCATCAATCATCATAGCTTTATATGAACTTTATCATTTAGTTCCTATAATAGTAAGATGATTACTCTTACAGAGATGAAGAAACTGAGGTTTAGAAAGACTGAGGGTTGTAGCTGAACAGTAGGGTTCTTATCTATCATGTGCTAGGCTGCTAGGCCCTAAGTTTGATCTCCAGTACCACCAAAAAATAAAAGAAGGTTTAAATATCAAGGTGAATTTTAAAAAAAGAAACTAAGGTTTAAAGAGATTTAATAATTAGTCTAAGATCAAAGGGCTTAATTTTTAAAAACTAAACAAATGCCATATCAAATGTAGATTCATTGTTCATTTTTTGCATTGTATTCAGAAACCATATGCCACAGAAACTATTGACAATATATAATGATACATTATGCTTAGCTTCTACCAGAATTTATATTTGTAGCTATAGGAGTTTCTCAGAATTAATATAAACAAACATTTGCAATAGTACTCTTTAATTTATGTCCTATATTAAAGTTTTATTTATGAGTTAGGTGTTTTTCCATAAAATACTCAAATTACAGGTTGGATTCTAAGTGACTATCATATATGCCCAAGTGACTTAAAAAAGGGACTTCTATTCTCCCGATGAGAAGATTCCCCCCCAGAAAATTTCACCTACTTGATTATATAAAAGTTTATAAATATCTCTTATAATATTTAATTCAGCTAAACAAATGAATTTAAAAATCATTTAAATTCCTTTCTAAAAGTAGAAATATTTTCTCCATTCTTTACAAAAATATTTTTTTGGGGGGGAAGAGTGCTAGTGTACTGGTAAACAAAAAAAGGAATTTAAGTAAATGTAAAGAATTTCATAAGTTAAAATAATTTTTGAATGGCCTGGGAAGATAACTCAGTAGCATAAGCACCTGAATTGCATGCACAAGGTCCCAAGTTTGATCCCCGGTACCACACACACACAAAAAATTGCATGATGATTATTTCATTGCTTTTATTATTTGCTACCTCAACTTTGTACTTAGTTTGTTACCTTTTGAGAAATCTAATACTGACTTTTGGCATTAAAAATAAAAAGTCTATTCAGACCCCACTAAGGAATTTGTACAGAAGTACTGGCATTAATTTCTAACCTATATAAATAGCTTCTGCAGGGAGGCAAGGGGAGTACCTATGGGGCATTGAGTCTAAGGGTGTTTTACTACCAACCTACAGCCCTATCCCCTTTCATTTTTCATTTTGATATAGGATCGGAAGTTGTCCAAATGGGACTTCAACTGAGATTCTTCTATCTCAGCCTGCTGGAAGGAGGGATTATAGGCTTGTGCCACCATACCCAGTTCAGCTTCCTTTTAATGTGTAAATTTACTTCTGAAAAATTTTAGTGAACTTGTCCGTGCTTCCTTCTGTAAGACGTGCATGTATAGATCTGTATTCAAAGTTATCTGTAGAGACCATGACCCCAAATCTCCCCAATTCTTTTTTACCAAATGAGTAAGTAAAAAGCATATTTATTCTGGGCTGGGGAGATAGCTCAGTGGCTTAAGCACCTGTCTGGCAAACACAAGCTCCTGAATTTGATCCCCAGTACAAAAAAAAAAAAAAGTATATTTGTTCTAAGACGGTGTATTAATTTAAATTTACTTCAATGAAAGGAGACAGGATTTTCCCCAAAGTTTATATTCTATTATAAAAAATGCATTATACTGTGCTAATGGTTTTAAGATAATTGCTTTTTAAACATCAAGATTATGAGATTCTGCTTGTGTTCTGAGGCTATTTTGTGAGTGGAAACATTTGTTTACATATTAAAATTAATTTTCATAATACAGGTCTATTTCCCAATTTAAACATTTTCTAAAGCTGAGATGCTAGAGTCCTATAATATTGGTTTTAGAGTTAATGCCTCCATGACCCTACCTTTCTTACCCACTTAAACATAATTTATTCAGTACCAGTTAATTGGATACTATCATTCATCCCTCTACTGTAGATGTTTTTTGTTTGTTTTTGGCAGAACTGGGTATTGAACTCAGGCTCTTGTGCTTGCCAGGCAGGCGCTATCCTACTGAGCTATCTCCCCAGCCCTGTGTATTTTAAAAAGCATTGCATTCTGTGACCACTAGCAGAATAATTTGTAATGGCAGCATTTTATATTTGATTTCACTTTGCTATATTGTGTCCTGCAAGAGCAGTGTACTTGATCATTAACCAGCCATTCCCTATTATGGGACTATTCTAAGATTTCATCATTCTTTAATGTTTTCACAGTGGAAAAATTTATTTGTGTACACATACAACAGCAGCCAACATCTATGCATTTTTATTTTTTCCCATTGAATTCAGCTATTTGGCTAAAATTGTTATTTCTTAGTTTGGATTTAAATAATAAGTTACCACCTGAAATATACCTTTCTAAATAGGTGATTTTTGTACTGAAAGATTAACTAGGAAAAGTTAGGTTAGAAGACAGTTTGGTTTTGTTCAGCACTGTGGATTGAACCCATGGGCTTGCATACTGAGGCAGGCCCTCTACTACAAACTCTATCCTCAGCAGAAGATAATTTTAAAGTATGATTGAGGCTAGGAGTATTCCTCAGTGGCAGAATCCTTACTCAGCATGGCTCTGGGTTTACAATACAATTTATAATTTCAGGTTTTTGACATCATTTTTTAATCACTTAAAAATAGTAAGTTTGAAATAAAATGAAAACTAGATGCAGATTCTCAAATGACTGAATAAATTTCTGAAAGAAATCATATCTTTAAGTCTTTTTCGGAGGAGATGAATATGAAAGTGGTTGTTTTAGTCAACTAACATTAAGTGTATTACATCTAGTGCTGCATGAAATATACTGCTTTCTAATAAGAGGTTTCTCTGAACTGTAAAGGAAGAATGACTTAAGGTCATATTTAGAAATAGTTTTTTTGCTTTATCACTATTCTTGAATATTTAATAATTTTATAATACACCAATTATATATAATTGATTAAAAAGTGGCATTATGATATCAGAAAAGGTAATACTCCTTGGAGACAAAATGAAAATCAGAAATCTAGGAAATAAACTAATATATATCAGATTGTATTAATTAATGTTAACATAAAAACAGTTTTTATAATGTTTGTTGGTAATGTGTTTATAATAGACATCAATGCTGTTTTAAAATACAGTGTAGTGTCCTAGCTATGCTTTCTCATTTTAGTTAGTATTTAGTATTTAGTCATTTTATTTCAAAATGGTCTCTAATAGTGTATGTCTTGCATTTTTCAGATGAAACAAAAAAATTTAATATAGAAAACTATCAGTATTGACTCTAAGGTGACAAAAACATGGTCATAATTATACATTAAAAGATAATTTTGGAAGGGAGGTAGTTAACCAGGTGAGGTTAAATATAGATTAAATGATTTATGGCCATTTTATAATATAATGACAGTCTTCATTTTAAGCTACAGTGTAAAGTGCTTTATTCTGAGATTAGGTATTGTGGCAGAAGCTAAAACTGCCTTTTTTTTTTTTTTTTTTATAACAGTGCCAGAATACAACCTCTTTTTCTTTTTTGCACTAACAAGACTGCTTTACCACCACAGCCCACTCTAAGTAATTAAATCAATCCTTTGTACTTACCGTATTCTCCTCTAGTGACGGTACTAGATCTGATTATATGCTTCATGCATATTCAAAGTACCGCACTGACAGCTCTTTAATGAGCTCTTACTTAATCAGTATGAACAATGTTCATCTTGTTCTTTTTTTCCTCATGCATTAGAGCTAGGAACAGTTGGGAAAAATGAAACATCCAGCATTCATTTGAAAAATATATTGTACTTTGAAAAGTGTCTAAGCTGAGGAAGTTGCATTCTGCCCTTTAAAAGTCTGATGGACAAATTGGATTACTAGTATTGGATTAAATAACAAATGGTTAGAGGAGAAATGAGAAAAGCTCACTGTGATCACAGGCTTTAATATTTTTTGTTACTTATAGAGCTAAAGAGGCCTTTAACCAGTTATTAAAGTCAGGATTAATTTGTAATGGTTCAACTTACTGACTTTTAAAAGCTTTTTAAATTTAAAAATTTTTAGACCTTAAAAACAAAAGTATAGTGATGTGTTAGAAGAAACTTTTAATTTTTTTTATTACTAGGCTAAATTTTCCATCATTATACTACCTCAGCTCAGGATTTAGGGATAGTGAGTTATGCTTTTTTCATTTAATTAATCTTTGTAATAATATATGATGTGTCTTTAAATATTTATTGTTATATACCCATCTGAAATATGAGTTTTTTTATAATTAGTCATTTTCTGAAAATTAAGAGAAGAATCTTTGCTCCTTACCTAGAAATCATAGGCATGAGTTAAATTGAAAATAACATAGTACCACATCAATATTGTGATACTCAAGGAAGCAGTGTTCCATTGAAGAAAATGATGCTAATTTAAGAGTAGGCTGGTTGCTTCTAGTATTGCCTAAAAGCATCAATTATAGGTTAAGTTAAACTCAAAGTTTTAATGTATCTATATTATAGAAGGCACTTAGGTTATAAACACAAAATTAGGCCTTTCATCAGAAAATAAAATATCATAAAATATACACCTATTAATATTGCACACATGTGTCATTTCACTGATCAAAAAAGCTTTCACCAGGGTACAATTGGCCTTTTTCCAAATTGCAAGCTTTTTCTCAGCTTTTTCTTTTTACTCTTTCTTCTTTTGTTGCTACCCAGGGATTTGTGCCTATCGCAGCCTGTATCACATGACCAGTGTCAAGACATCACATGGTCCAAAGTGAATACAAAACCAGCTACCCTGAAGGAGAGATTAAAAATACTGTAAAACAATAAAGACTTTTGTTTAAACTCTAAAAGAATCTATCCTGAGTGGGCTTCATACTATTCAGTCTAAACAGCACTTAATGAAGGCACATATTCTCACTGTTCCCCCTAACAATAAATAACAGATACTTTTTTTTAAGGATACTTTGAAAGCTGTGTTTAATCATTTGCGTACAGATCAGCTTTTCATATTTTATTTTTCAAAATTCCTTTAAATTTGTATTAATGTGGGAATTAATTATGGTGTGGCTATAGCTTATACAAGCATTATAAAGAATAAAATAGATATATTTGGACAGCAAGAGAAATAAATCATAAGTCAGTGTATAATATCTCATTGATGTTAAGGAAAAGAAACTTGTATGTGTCTTTAGAAAATTATACATGTATTCAATATACATAACTATCAGGTTTGGAAGGAGGTATACTAAACCATGATAGTATCTTCTGAAAACGGTAAGGTTTGTGAAAGAGGATTTGATTTTTAACTTAGTTTTGCCTCTTTTTAAAAGTGGCTGATAGTATTTAAAACTTAAAATGAGCTATCTCACTTAAAAATGTAATAAAATTTAGGGGATAATAACCTTATTTGAGATATTTAACTTTTTTTTAGATAGCTAAGTTGACCTTATGAATGCAATAGCTTAAAAAAAAGTTAAATAAATAAACAATAGCTTACCAAGCAATAAGCCAGCTGTGGATGAAATTCAGGAGCAAAAAGTCTGAAGGATTTGTAAATTTGACTAGCTACAATTTGAAGGGAAAAGAAAGAAAAATGTGAGGAAAATCAGTATTTTTCTTAACTACAATGTGGCCTACTTCTGCATATATGCTGTCCATTATAATTCTTAATGTACTAGCCTTTATGAAAGAGGTGTTAAGTGATATAGATGATGCTATAAATATGAGGGGGGATAGTGAATTTTGAACACCTCCTGTATGTAGTCAGTAACTTAACAGTCCAAAATGTTAGATCGTCTCTTTAATTAATGCTTTTTGACTGTTATTTTCATTGTAATGTGTGGCTATTTTTTAGAGAGCTGTAGGTACTTTTGATAATCTAGACATTTCCAGTGCATTGAATAATTTGTAAATGGTTTATCCCATGAAGATTGATGAGTTTCAGAATAATATATAAGCATGTATATCTCTGCAGTTTACTTTTACGGAGAAAAATAGCAACAAAAATGTTATAAGAGGAAGTCTTCTCTGATCTTTCTGCTAGTTTTATGATTCTCAAAATGATTTTTAAAAAAAAAATTTAAATCGTAACCCTGTGTCTGTCAGCACTGTAAGTTCCTCATTGAAACATAATAGCAAGACAGCCTCTGGGGAGGATTTAAAAGGTGGAGTGTTTTGTTTATGGTACTTGGTGTTAATATGATCTATAGGTATGTTGGGGGGGACTAAGATATGCATGCTGAATATTATCAGCTTTAGAAGATTGGCTTAAATGCTGATTTCTTTTTCAAGTCTTAGATTTAATCTTAGGTTATTATAAGAAGTTAGTCACATAGTATTGTTATAAGCAGTTTAATATATAGTACTGGAGTTACTAAAACATTTTTTATGTTAAAATAGTTTGTGCTAAACTATTATTTTGTTTTGTGATATGTCATATAATAAGTATCTTTTCCTGAACCATAGGAAGGAATACAGAAGAAGAAGAAGCTATGATGCAAGAATGGTTTATGTTAGTTAATAAGAAAAATGCCTTAATAAGGAGAATGAACCAACTCTCTCTTCTGTAAGTACTCAGAACTGTGCTTGTTTTTCCTATAACACTGATAAATTTTAGGCATTTTATTATTGCTTTATTATACTAATTTTCATCTGAACAATTAAAAATCATAAATGAAGTAATAGGCACTGAAAAAAAGGACTTATATAAAAGATCAAGGACTATGAACAGTTTTTATGCTTAAGAAGTAAATTGATAATGCAAAAAAGGAGGTTTACTTCATATGAAAGGTTAGCAGAGGAAGCTTTAGAAAAATTAAAATATGTTAAATTTTAAGTTAAATAACTACAAGCACAAAAATGTATTATCTAAAGATGTTAATCTAAGCTTTGGAGAAACTAATTACTTAAACAGAAATGACCCTTTTTGATTACAAGAATTAAAGTAAAATTGAGACTAGACCAAATGCAAACATAATTAGTCTTTGCATTTAGTTCACTATAGAGCTTAACGCTTGTTCTTTCATGCTTACTAGCAATGTTCTTATAGTATGCCACCTAGTGTGGAAATGAGCAGAGTTACATGTCTTATTTTGGTGAAAAACTAATTTTATAACTTTTGTCATGCCTGAACTTCATAAGAGAGTTATAATAAAGCACAGAATTTAACCAAAAACTTTTTCAGTATAGTACAGTCAATACTTTCATGTTCGTTGTATTCTCTTCACATGGAATTTTGAGTGAACTATGAAAAACATTTTAGAAAATAGTCTTATACCTGACACTTAGAACAAAAATTATTAAAGAATAGGGCTACTCATCCTCAAATTAAAATGTACCTCTGGACCATTCAGAATTAAAGAAAAAAAATATTAGCACTAGTAAATATTCAGCTGAGGAATGTTTTAGGTTTGTGTATCATTTGTTTAGAGTGGCTTAAAGTTAAAAAGTCAGTTATGAGTCATAAAATCAATGTAACCTGAAGGTTCTTTTAAGTGTTTAATGATTTAGTAATTAGCATATTGATGAACTTTTGCAACTTGCCTAGGGAAAAAGAACACGATTTAGAAAGACGGTATGAGCTGCTGAACCGGGAATTGCGGGCAATGCTAGCCATTGAAGGTAAGAAATGCTGTGGTAGGGTGAGGTATGTGAGGCGTCACTTGTCAAAGAGATTTAAAGAGTGTAATACACATCTGGTTTTACAAGGTCTTGTCTACTGGGAACATACAGGAATTGCAAATAAATGTCTTAGAGGCAGAAACAGTATCCATATAAACCAAAAGACCCTAATAATCGTTATGTTTGCTGTTAAACACAAAATTATTCTTTTGATTTGGTAAGCCTAAATTTTCATAAAATATAAAGTTGATTAGTTTATTTATACTTTATTTCATGCACTTTAAAGTTACTTCTATTGGAGAGATTTAGAAAAGCTTTATCATTTTGGCTTTTTACCATTAGATTCTAAATTTGGCCATAATATTTGATTGATATAAGCAATGAAATATGTCACTGCCCAGCCTATTACAATTTATAAGATTCAAATTGCTATTAAATGAATATTAAGGCAAAGTTTGGTGTAGAAATAAATGAAACTTTCAAAATTTTAATAAATCTTTTGAATTGTATAGTAATTCTATGCATGATGCATAATATCAGCAAACATTAGCTAGATTAACTATAGCATTTACTGTATATGATTTTTTAAATTTGTAGGTGTTTTATCTTTCAGTTGAAAATGTCTTATAGTTCAGAGATTTAGCTTAAAAGCTAATCCTTTGGGCTCTGTAAAATGGAACTTTTGTCTAATCAATGGAAATTGATTTTCCCATTCTATATTGACCTCTTAACCCATTGACTATCCATGGTAATTTTGTTCTTCACCTGATAAGCTACCTGATCCATAATAAGTCAATTCTAATTAGTTCAGAAACTAGAAATTTAAGTTTCTAAGGGAAAGCCAAGTAAAGTTTTAATATAATACTGCTGTTAAATATATGCCCTATTTATCTACATGTTATCTTATATCGTATAGACATATAGAGGTTTTAGTTACTTATATCTCATATGATAAGTGTAGCTGACAACATTTGTATGAACCTCATTTATACACTATTTTAAGACTTCAGTTAGCTAATTTCCTTCAAATGGCTATCCAAGTAAATCATGCTATTGATAATGAGTATAAAATATGGCAAAATTATTTAAAGTATGTGAAATTACTAAAATAAAATACACAAATGTACTAAGCAATATTCTTCATATGATTTTGGTAGTCATAGTTTACGCTAAAAGAGACTGGAAAGCTAAATAGTTAAAAAATAGATATAGTAAATACTATTTATATTGGATATATATGTAATATATAATGTAGCATATATAATAAAAACTCATTATACAGTATATTTTTACAGATGTATTATACATTGTACTTAATATAAAATAGTCTTTAAATTTTTTAATCTATCTTCTCTACAGAGAGATAAATTGTTCCTGAAATAATTTGTTATAGTAAGTTGATTTTTAGTGGGAGATAATAGTTCTATCCCCCAAACCAGTATTATTCCCAAACAGTCATCTTTTAAAAAATTGACTTTACTTATGTAAAAGATCCCAGTTAAATTGGAAAATCTGTCCATGTATATATAGACTTATGGTGTTACATTCTTATATAGATAGACACATATTTGAAGAAAAAATTGTTTTTCTTTTAAAAATACTTGTAATACAATTTTTAACCCTTTGATTAAAAGACTTTTTAAAAAGTATATTGTCCATATGAGATTGTGTCCCCAGTTTCTCTGCCATTTTCATTGCTAGTTTAGAGGAAGGAAGAGACTTGAGAGGAAGAGCCTGTTGGATACAAGACACTTTTCTTAGAGGAAGGCTTGTCTCACCAGCCTGGGCAGGACTTAGGACATAGACAGCTGACTGAGAGAGGTGCTGATCATGTGATCAGCCCTGTGAGGACAAGATCCGCTGAGCCAGCCACACATGGACACACGTGCAGTCCACTAGCCTCTACAAGTGTTAAAGCACCACAGAAGAATCTATGAATAGGCAATGCTAGTTAGTTTTGTTTTGCTTTCCTTTGTTTTAAAGCATTCCTCTTTTCTTTCCCTTCTCTTCTCTATAATAGTCATTAGATAGTTTTAGTAATAAATACATCTTTTGAAGTAAATCTGCTGCTGAAATCTTTTATCAGGGATAAAATATTAATATCCACAGTATATTACAATAAATATTAAGAATTTGGTTTGAGAGAATAATAATAATTATAATAATCAATACATCTATTCTTTGGATAATCTATAATCACTTTGGCCTGGTTTTTGTACCCCTTTTTCTTCCTGAGGTGCTTTCATAGCAAGTGTTTCATTCTACTAAACTGTTGGATCCCTCAAGCTGACAAACATCATTTAGGTACTCTTCCTCTAGTTTTTTTTTCCCCCAGATTATTTAATGCCCCCTCAGGAAAAATAAATTCATTCCTGCACACATTGGGGTGGGCTTTTAGAAAGTGGTATGTTCATTTTCTGCACAAGAAATGGATCTTCTCTAGGATTTTGTACATCTTGATTTATTCTTGGCTTAGAGTTTGAAGTGGGTGCTCTTCTAAAGGGATTTATGCATAGGTTCACTATTTTTGTAGTTATGGTTTATATGATAAGCTTTTTATATTTAAAATCAATATGTAATCCTGTGGAGGAGCTTATCCCCTAAAACCCCATTTGTAAATCTATTTTAGCTTTGTTACACAGCACAGCCACAGTCTTCTATAGATTGATTAGGTACAGCAGTAGAATCCTATCAAATGGCCTGTTCTGATGATGATGCAAACTCTTTCAGGATTGTTAGTTGACTGGAACTAAAGATAAGACTTGACTGCAATCCCCCAATGTGCTCTTTACAAAACTAGTGTTAATTTTCATCAAAGTGCCAGGCTTATTTATAGTGGCAGGGTTGAAGGTTTACTGTAAGAACGTTAGGCCCTTTCTATTTAAGTGTTTATAGGTATTTCTTCTGCCTTTTTTCAAGGTAATTATTAACTTCAGCAAATAAAGTGAATGGGAATGAATAATTGGACCTATATGTGAAAAAGAGTGTTTAAAAAAAAATTAACAAGGAAGCTCTGTGGACATAAACAGAATCTCTTTATTTCAACACTTTGGCTCAAATGCAGCATCAAAACTTAATCCTATTTGTTGTGAGCGGATATGGCTTTTGTAGCAAAAGTGCACTGGAATCTTTAAATTAATCAGAATCACACTGTAGTCTGTCCAAGCCAAAATCAGTACAGCTAGCTGCTATAACTGGTGTTATAGGTGAATGATCCTTTCTTAAAATGCATAGCAGGTAAACTATAAACTTACATGCATATTTTAAAAACAAGACATGTCTAAGTGATATTTAAAAAGGATTTTAAAAATTTAGACTTGATTATATAGATGTGAATTTTTATCAGTTTTAAATGTGATATTAAACTTTTATTTAAAATGATCAAAATGGCTTAATTTCTTCAATTAGCCTTCGAGTATATATAATGTATGTGCATATATGAATGTATATGTGCATTTATCATAATTTATGCCAGTTATGAAAGAGCAAATATGAGGTAAAACTACAGTTTTGTAGATGTAAAAACCTACTCACTGCACATAGATAATTGCTTTGTAAGTGACCAATATTTTAAAACAGATAGTAGTGTAATAGTGATAGATTTTACATGAAAACTTGTTTAAGTTTATGATAGAATATTTTAAATTCTGTTAAACTTGATTCAAAAATGATGAAAATTACCTGTTTGTTAATTTTAGAATATTTTTATTCCAATGGGAAATATTATTAGTGAGCTAGGAAAAAAATTAAGATTTTAAAAAGGATTCAACACTTCAGGAGTTAAAAATGTTCCTTTAATCCACATAATTAAAGTCCTGATTTTTCCAATGTTAAAGAAATATTGGTATTTTTAATTAATGACTAAAGCCTTAAAAGCCTTTCAGAATCACACTAAAAATGTAAAGTTTTTAATTTTTAAAATTATGTACCTGTTAAATTTTATTTCTTCAAAAAAATTTTGGCTTAGTTTTTGTCTGTGGTAAAGTACATTTATTTTCCAGTTCTGAAGCTATTATGAAAATGGTATGGGAGTGTTATAAATAAAGCCTTGAATCAGAATAGCTTACTAAGATTAGAAATTGAATCATTTATTCATCAAAACTGGTAATTTAATAAGCATACAATGTAGTTTCAAATTCTTTATAAATTTAGCAGATTTTCTTTTCTGTGTTAATATTTCTAGAATTTCAGTTACCTGGAATCTGGCTAAATGACCTAAAAGTTCTTTCCAACCTGAAAAGTATTAATTTATCTGCTGTATAGAGTATGACTGCTTTAAGAACAAGAACCAGATTAGGAAAATTTCTAACATGCCTATCTTTAATTGCATTTAAATCGAAAGACTAAAACATAGATACGGCTTTTCTTCACTCTCACTTGCTATTGAAATTTCTATATTTGAAAAACTTTTCTATAATGTTTATTTTTCTTTATGGTATAAAAGACTTCACAAAAAAGTAGGATTGTAATAGTGATTAATTATGTAATGTATTTATGTGGTGTTTTGTATTGAATGTGAATGATTAACATATGACATTTCATATTTCATATATGTATTTGAGTTTATAATGGAATGAGCAGTGATAAAATTGAATGAACTATTCTAGCTTTTTACAGCTATTCTAACCATTATTGCACGATAATGGATCTAATTTTTAATTTGTAAATATAAGATACAATTCCCTCTAGCACCATTTGCTTTCATAAAGATGCTGAGCAGTTTGCTGTCTTGAATAAATTTTGCTTTGGAGGGGGTGGGGGGGGATTTGAACCAGCACATTCTTCTGTGGTTTGTGAAGATTCACATGGTAACCAGCGGTGTGCATTGTTAGGTTTATCTGAATAAGCACCAGCCATGTGAGTTTTAACATGATTGCCCAGGGCAATGGAGAGAGAAGAGAAACCCAAAAGGATTGCACTCCTCTCTGTTTTTTGGAAAGTGCATTTGTTGGTGGGGGAGGGGGACTGCAAGAGTCAGTGGCCCAGGGGTTCTTTTCTTTTTCTTTCTTTCTCTTTTTTTTTTTTTTTTTTCCTTTTTTCTTTTTTTAAGCTGGTGTCCTGTTTCCCTCTAGGTCCTCATTTGTTCTGCTATCTGCCTCATCATCTACTTCTTCTTTTCATTGTTTACCTTCCTAATGAGGGAGGCGGGGTAGACCGGGGGTTGATTGACAGCTACAAGCCCTTACAGTCTGGCCAGAGAACATTTGGCTTTGGTTTCAAAAGTGTTTTAAATGTTCGACTTGGTCCTGTTTTTATTTAATGAAACTGCTGCTCATCTTAAGGAAATTATTAGGCCAGTAAAGATTAGTAAATATATTAGTGGAGCCTAAAATTCTCATAAAACAGCCCCCACTCATGGAAAAAGCACTACCCATTGGATTTTCCAACCTCTAACATGAGGTTTCAAAAAGAAATATGTAATTTTTTCCTTTGCAAAAAGTGCCTTAATTTGAAACCACCCAGCAAACGTCTCCAAAAGAAAACTGGCTGTGATGCGATCGAGAGCTGCAGTGTAATACTGCAGAGCAAATTTATTTTTTACTTCAAAGAAAAATGCTAATTAGCCGATTCACTACTTTTAAAGTTATTGTGAAGCATATGGCGCCCAGTGTGAGATACATCCAACTGCTAAAATAGAGCGAAGAGGAAATTAGCGAAGAATGGGCTGTTTGGGGTGAGAGTGGGGGTGGGGTAGGAGGGTAGGTTCTCTGGCAGATTCTCTAGTCCTTTCAAAATGATTTTATCGCCCTGTTTCCCGCCTCCTCATTTACCCACACCCCCCTTCCCAACCGTTGGGCCAACCTCTTCAGGCCTCCAGTTCCCCTCCCCCACTTTCCTGGATTCAGGTGTGTATCTCTTGCTGGCCATCAGCTCACACCTGGTCTCTAGCAGGTTCCAACCCTGCAACACCCATCTCCATCTGCAGGAAATATTTAGAAAGTAGGTTTCTAGGTATAAAGCCTTCATCATGACGGCCAAATACCCCAGAAAACACGAACTACTGGATCTATTAACATGGTTTGCTTAGAGATGTAAGAAAACTGAAAAAGGCGGGAAGGGGAGGGGGCGGGGGCGAAGCATACTGAGGCTCTGCCGAGGGTAACCAGCCTCCTGTGCTCTGCAGACTGGCAGAAGACGGAGGCCCAGAAGCGACGTGAGCAGCTCCTGCTGGATGAGCTGGTGGCCCTGGTAAACAAGCGCGATGCGCTCGTCAGGGACCTGGATGCGCAGGAGAAGCAGTGAGTGGGCCTTGGGGTTAGGCGGGCCACAAGGCCAAGAAGTTTGTGGAAAGTTCAATCCTGAGGTCTCCAGAGGGTTAGGGCAGCCTCCCGCTGACCTGGTGCTCTGCATTCCCGCTTAGGACCCAAATGTGGGGCAAGCTTACTCTGCCCTCTGGGAAGAAAAATAATTTTGTTTCCTGTTTGACATCCAGGGCTGAAGAAGAAGATGAACATTTGGAGCGAACTCTGGAGCAAAACAAAGGCAAAATGGCCAAGAAAGAGGAGAAATGTGTTCTTCAATAGCATCAGACCGGAATCTCTCCCAACATTCTAAAGTCTTGAGTCTCTAGACCAGAAACAGACTCTTTGATTTAAAACTTACAACATTTATTCGGCTACATTGTACTTCTGTACCACCACCACCCCTTTTCCTCCCTTCTTTCCAGATAATATACAAGACTCCAGTGTAGCTATAAGGATTTTTTAATGAGTTGATCATTCTTTTGAAATCATGTGAAATAGATTTGCACAGATACCTTGTGAGTGATTGGTACTGAATGAAGGTTTTCAAGAAACTATTTTAAAAAATTACTTCCTACATTTTCCCTTAGATGGGAGGAAAATTTCAAACATTTTTGTTGTTATTCTTGTTGTTGTTGGTGTTGGTAATAGCATAATGACAGTGGGAGGGGGGCAACAAAGGGATAAGAAAAATGTTATGAATGATTTTTCCAGTCCTGCCATGTGTAACATTATGTTACCTAAATCATAGTTAGATCACATGCAATCTACTTATTAAACTGTGTTCTATTTACCAGTGGGGTTTTCTGCAGTTGTTTTGCTTTTCACTGTAAGGATAATAGACTTCTCTGTGTTCCTTAAAGGATGGCCCTTTAAGGTAGCCTGAGACAGGTCCTGTAGCTTGAAGGTGCACTGTGAGGATGGGACTAATTGACCTGAAGCAGTTTATAAAGACAGTTTTACCATCTGAGAATGTGCCACCTTTTTCTCTGGATAATTATTTATTACATCTTGCTTAGTTCCTATATTTTGATGGGTCTCAACTTTGGCTCACGAATGCTGTTAATATTTATTCTGTATTGATAAAAGTGTGTCTTGCCACTATGAGTAAATCTCCCAATTAATATTTTCTTCTCTAGCATAGCACTGTCATTTTTTTGTGAAAATGGTTATCTGTTTATTTATTACAATACTGAGTCATATATATAAATTTTCAATAAAAGCAGAAACTTTCTTACCTTAAACACTGTTGCTGTTTTGCTTGAAATGAAAACTTGAGCAGAAGTTTGTTTATCCGTATAAGATTTTTCATGTGAACATGATCTTCTGGGAGGAAAGGCAGGGCACTTGGAGCTGAGTGAGTTTAAAGGATCCCAGAGGAGCCCTGCTGACATACATACGCAAATTGAAAAATAATTAGTCATAATGTTAAAGACTATAAACTATTATCCCTTTTGGAAAGGGTCATCTCCTATTAAAGACTTGAAGAAATGTGTGATTCCACACCACTGAAAAAAAAATACTCTTAGGAGTTTTTGACGCTACTAGTTTGAATTCCCTATTTTGTAGTTTGTAGTTCTGTGGAGAAGATAACTAGCAAGTCTTTGGGTACTGAAGTGAAAGGAAGAGGGTGTTTGGGAGAGGTGAGCTGGGGGTGGAGTGTGTGCAGGTATGTGAGATGAGGAAAGGGGAAATTTTACCAAGAATTTCTAGGCCCCAGATAAAACTGGCTGTTCTACAGTAGTTTCCATCACTCCTCCACGGGGTGTCCAAACAAAGAAAGCTCGTTCAACAAGTCCGGAAACTTGGAGAAAACACTGGCTTTTACACTTAAGTCTCAGTCTCTCTCTCTCTCTCTCTCTCTCTCTCTCTCTCTCTCTCACACACACACACACACACACACACAATTACACGTTTCGTTCGAAAAGTTTGCTGCCACTTCTAATTTATCAGTCTTTTAAAGTGACACAATTTTGCCACGGTAGAATATCTTCATAACCAGAAAATAATTTTAAGTAATTGAAAAACTTACGAGAACTAAACGAAACCGGCTATTTGCCCTCCTTACTCGAGGATGAGAACGGAGAGTAAGCTGCTGCTCTGTGAAAAACTCAAAACCTGCTTTAACCTCTGGGAAACCCGCAGACGGAAACCGGCCGCCCTACGCAGCCTGGGGCTCGGGCGAGCCGCAGCCCCCACTCCATCTGTAAGCTGGGTTCTAGGAAGCTTGTGAGGGGCCTTGCGGAAAGGCGGCTTTCCTCCGCCCCCCAAGTCGCTCACGGTCTGCCAGATGACAAACCTTTTAAGTCCCAGATTTGCTAGGGTGGTTGGGGCCGGTGTGAGGCCCCTCACCTTGCCCCTCCTGCTTCAGTTCCCGGACCTGCAGGAGTTCCGTGTGGGCCACTCCGCGGCGCCTGCACGCCCCTCAGCGGCGGTGGAGAGCGGGCCCCCGGGACCGGCCGGGGCAGGCCGGCGGCGGGCGCGCAGCGCCTTACTTTAGTGCAAAGTGGCCAGGCGTCGGCTCCCTCGAGCGCGCGAGAACCCAGAGCGCCGAGGGATTGGGGACTTGAAAGCCTTCGTAGTGGGATCAAAGACGCTAGGTCTGGGGGCGCCGGGGTGCCGGAGCTTGGGCAGCGAGCTGGCGTTGGCGCAGCCCACGGCCCGAGCAGAACTTTCGCCCTGGCTGACTCGGGGCTCGGATTCCACGCCCCAGCCCCGGCTCAGGTGTTCTCCGGAGTCCGACCTCGCCTCGAGGTCACTCAAATGCCCGATCAAGTCTCAAAATCCAGGTCCTTTGCCCCCTCCGGGTCCGTGAGCCTCAGACTAATAGGCTTCCCCTGGTCCGACGCGGTCCTCCCTTCCCTCCCCGCGCCTCTGCGGTGTGTGCGAGGGCCGTAGCCTCAGGCCAGGGTCGCCCACCTGGGCTTCTGCCTAGTGTTGGCCGCCTCAGTCATCTGCGCTGCATTCAAGAAACTTTCATCTCAGTCTCTCCCTCTCGATTCACCTCCCTCTCCCCTCTCGTCTTGTCTTAATCCCGGGGTTTTATGAGCTGAGCATTAAGAAAATTCGCCCAAAATTTGGGATTAGATAAATACTCTCGTGGGGGGGGGGGGGGAGCTGCTACTTGATACCTCCCGACTTCCCGAGGCCGGAGGCAGCATCTGGAACCGAGAACGCCGGCCTCCCGCGCGGCGGGCCTTGGGGACCGCGCGGGCACATTCCAGCGCTCCGGGAGCCCCACCTCATCACGCCCGACCCAGGCTGGGTTCTGCGGCTGCCAGCAAAACAACCTGGAGGAGGCAGGAGTACGCAAGGTTGCAGGACCTGGCCAGGCCTGGCCGTGGCACGCGAGGGCCCATCCGGGTTCCACCGCGCCAGGCCGGGCCTCTGGCAGCGCCAAGTTAAGGACGCGGACCACGCAGTGGGTGCCCCAGGACGGCTGCACACACTGCCCCCGAAACGAGCGCGCCCCAGCCCGCGCCCTTTCCCACAACTGAGAGCGAGAGGCTATTCGTTTCCTCCTCTAAATCTCAGCACGGTCCCCGTGGCTCCTGGCCACGCGCGGCTGACGGCCGCCTCGCGGGTCACCCCCGGCGGGGGCCTCGGCGAGCCTGGGCCCGAGGTGACCCCGCCAGGGCCAGCGCAGCGCTCTGCGCTGTTTCCTTTCCTCTTAAGGTTCGCATTCTCGTGTTCTCTCTCTCCCTCTCTATCTCTGTCTTATTTTTTTCTTTCCTCTCGTTCTTTTATTCTGCGTTCTCTTTCTCTCCGGTTTGTGAATGGGCCGCGGTGTCTTTGTTCTAGAGAGAAGCTCCCGTGTCGCTGACTTTTGTGAACCAGAGAAGGATCTTGTAAAACCTCCTTTTCTCCTTCGTAGTCCCCACTCCCACCCCGCCTTCTCTGCCCCTTTGATTAGATGTTCCCTTGTCGTCCAAAAAAAAAAAAAAAAAAAATGTAATTTCGTTGGTCTGGCGGCCACTTTCTTTGAACATTAGCTCGCTTTCAGCTCCAACTTCAATTAGAAGGAGTTGATTTTGAGAGATCAACAAAAGAACCGACCAAAGCCTTATTAAAGGTCCTAAGAAGATCTCCCCGGTCCTTTGAGAAGCAGTTAAGGAAACAGTGTGCCCTCCATCATATTCTGTTACCGTATTTTATTCGGACTCCAAAAGAAAGTGTCGCTTGGGGGAAGGGGAAGCACTTTGATGAGTGGCGGCCGCGGCCCCCTTTCATTCTGCGGGCTCCCCCTTCCTCCTCCTCCTCCTCCTCCTCCTCACCCAGCGCTCGGTCAGCTCGCGGTGCCGACCCCCGGCCCGGGCGACGCGAGCGCTCCCCGCCGCAGTGCGCCCGGCGGTTCCTCGACTTGCCCTCACTCCCGTGCAAACTTTTCACTTCGCTCGTTAGGGTGGGGAGTGGTGAATTACGGAGAAGAGGTAGGAATTCCTCGCAAGGGAGCAAAGTAGTGCCCATTATTCATGAGGAGGTGCCATTTAAAAGGATTGCTTTGCTCTGGGTTGGGCCGAAAACACTTTTCTTACGCTTTGAAAAGTCCACACAGGTAAACGGATTTGGCAAGTTTGTTCGACTGGGAAATGGGCTTCGCCCATACGAACAATCCGGGGAAACCGCCTCGAGGAGGCTCCTTCCTCGGCATTTAGGAAAGCAATTAGGGGCAGGGGGCTGTGACCACATTTTCCACCAGACTGATCTGGGTGGTGGAAACGTGGAAGGAGCGGCACAGGAGTGTGAAAGAGTTTCCTACCAAGAGCCTACGACTGAGAAGTACGAAGTATGTTTGAGGGGGAAAGGAACACTGGGCTCCAGCGGTTCAGAAGAAACGTTTAAAACGTGCAGACACCGTCGGCGGGACCGGGAACCCCTGGAGGCGTCGGGGAGCCAGTAAGAGGAGGCACCCTGCCTACGGGCGATTTTCCCGGGCGCGGGAGTCTGGGGCGCCAAGGAGGGATGTGCTTCCGCGCTCCGCACGGCAGCCTGCACCAGCACGAGCCGCCCGCGGCGTCCGTCTGCAGGTGGGGTGCAGAGGCGGAAGACGCTGGGGCCCAAGCAGTAGCGAGAGGGGCCGGGACCGCCTCCCCTCCAGCCCGCGGCCCCCAGTCCTCGCGCCTAAATTCTGGCCGCGGAGCCGGTGGCGCGCGGAAGAGAGAAGGAACCGGTTATCCAGGACTTCGCCTCCTCTCCGCCACTCCCTCGCAAACGCCGAGAGGGCGAGAGAAAGGTGGAGGGCCCAGGCAGGCCTCGGGACCCACGGCGCTCTCCGCGGCCGGGACCCGAGCGCTCCGTTCGCTCTCCTCGTCTCGCATCGTTCTGCGCGGAATTCGCCAGCGGAGCTCCAGAGTTAGCGCGCGACCCGGGCGGGGTGGGCGGGCGAGGAGGGCGGGGTATAGGGGGCGGGGAAGGGCGGGGGTGCGCGGAGGTAACCCCCGGCTCGCGCAGCCATTGCCCGGCTCCCTGTCACTCAGCCCGTACCGGGCCCAGGATTGGCGGCCGGGCCCCGTTACGCACTCGCCTCGCGTTCACATACCCGGGGAGGGCAGTAGAAAGGTGATCAATCTTCATCAGACTACATTTCCAATCACCTAAACAACCGAGCAAGACAAGCCACTCCGACAAGGTAAATCGCTTGATTTATTTAGTTTGCAAAGTGACTCTGCAGGACTTCCCAGTCCCTGCCGCCTCCTCGTTGCATTAGGAGTGCAGCGGCAACCGCGAGCCACCTCCCAACTCTGCCCCTCGAGCCCCCTCCCTCTTGGCGGCCCCTCGGCGCGGCCCCGAGCTAGGCAGTGTCCTGGGAGCGTGTGGGGCTTTGCAAACAAAGTGTCTGTGCAATAAAGTGAAACCTGAAGGGACACGCACAAAGCTACTGGAAAAGAGAAAGATGGGAGGAAGGAAGTTGGGGAAAGAAAGAAACCTGGGGCTTTTAGATCAGCCGCCGGGGTAATTCCTGTGCCGCTCCGTTTTCCAGGTTGGCTTCCCGGCTGATCTCTGTGAGGGCGCAAGGTAGATGGTGAGCGGCCCCGACAGCTGAGGGCAGGTAAGGAGAAAGCCGTGGGGCCGCTCGCGACTTCGGATCGTGTTGGTTGCTCTTGCCTCTTCCTACTCAAACCGATCCCGGCTTCGACCGACCCGGGCAGGTGGGCGGGGCTGGGGGGAGAGGCCTGGTTCCCCTTCTGCTGCACAGAAGACCCTAGACCGCTGCTGCAGCCGAGCGTACCCTCCCCCCGCCTCCTCCGAAGTACCGGAGCTGAAGTACTAAGTTTGGAGAAAGTCTTTGGAAACTCGCGCAGCAACCTAGCAGAACTGCCGCCCTGGCTTCAGTTCCATATTCTTTCCACCAAAGAGCGAGCCCGGACTGTTCAGTTTTCCTCTCTTCCTTGGAAGCTAGGATCCCTTGTCCCTGGCATTGGGCCCTAGAGATCTAGAATGGGGTGGGGGTTGGGATGGGGAGCTGTTTTAGTTCCGACTCCCCTCCCTGAATTCTCTAATCTGGGTTCCTGACCTGCTTTACAGAATTCCCGAAAAGCAAAGTGTAGCAATGAGGAGGCCCTTCGGGTCCCCTGTCTCACTATCCAGCTCCCTTCCTTGACCTCTGAGAGTAGTGGCCCGGTTTCTGAGCAGCGGTAGAAACGGGGTTTCAACCTTTAGCTCAGGTCTGCGTGTGCTTTGCCGTTGAGGCCTAGTTCCCTGGTCTCGACTGGGTCCTGGGGCTGTGGGTTCAGCTAATGGGATAGCACGAAGCACATGCGACCAGCTGTACTGAAGCTTCCCAAATCCCCAAGACCCTCTGAGGCGCTAGTATGGTCTGTCTACGTCCCCTGATGGGATCCGGTTGTGCACAAACCAGACTGGGTAGAAGAAAGGCCTCCCTTAAGCGGGCAGAGAACGGCAGGTGACCCGAAATGAGGCACTTCAGATCTCGGGCGGTGTCCTGGAACTGGTCCCTTGGTTTTCTTATGGTCCCTTGGTTTTCTTTGGCCACCTCTGGGGTCTGGGGTCTTCGGTGAGGTGTGGTGGGAGCGCCAGTAAGTGATGTCTCAGTGGTGGGGCACTGAATGGTTGGTTACCTAGAATAGCGAGTGATATGGACTCAGGGCAGGGGAGCAGCCATGGGGATCTCCGAAGGTACAACGTCTGCCAGGTGGACAAAGCTTCCCAAGAGGTCAAGGTGCAGTCACCCTTCCTCACCACCTCATTTTAGCCCTCTGCGGTGTCTACCGTCTATGACCCGTTTTCATTTGAAACAAAACTAAACAATCCCTTACATTCTCAATTTCTGCTGTTCCAGGTTAGGGGCCAAGTGAACACTTGCTTGTGCAATATGAAGCCACTGGACTTAAAGTGTTGCCTACACTTAGGCTTTTGCACACTCTGTGATTTCAGCTCTGACCTCCCCAACCTGGCTATGCTTTTAACTACTCTCCACACTCCTAACAAATATCTTTGGCCCATGCTAGCTTCCAAAGAGGCAGTGACTATCTAGAAGTTTACTTTTGAGAATAAGCTGTGGTCACTTAGTTAAGACATGAAGCCGAGTGGATTGCCCTGTGCAGTTAGTTGTGTGGTCTACACCCATTACCCATCCAGGAACTCCTTGCCCGGGACAAAACCTAGAAGCCGAAGTGGTACTGAGTGATGTTTTCTGTGTGTATCTCCTGTCTCTATAGGCCAGACCCCCAGAAGCAACAGCTTGAAGGACTCTGAGGTTGGAGCCCTCCCTGTTCTGCTCCTGGCCCCAGGCCCCCTGGATCTGTCGGGGCACCTCCACCTGGCTGTTAGCATGATGTCTTACCTCAAACAACCCCCATATGGCATGAATGGTCTGGGCCTGGCTGGGCCTGCCATGGACCTCCTGCACCCCTCTGTGGGCTATCCTGGTGAGCACTGGCCCTTCCAACCCTGCCCCAGACCCTTCGAACATTGGGGACCCTAGCCTCTCAAATTTGAACCCACTTGATTATCAAACAGGCCCAAATTTGGATGCCTAGTTTTCTTATACAACATAGAGCCTTCTGCACGGACATGGGGCACAGTCAGGTCTGTGAGGTGCTCAGGGCTTTTAAAAACTGTAATACATGTATGCCTTCTGTGTCTGTCCACTGTAACATCTCCTGTGCTATCTCCTTCATGGAGCCATTTACCCATGACTTTGTTTCTCACAGGTGACCATAGTTTTTTATGAATCTGGTGTTCCCTCCCCCAACATAGAGTGAAGAATCTGGATACTCAGTAGGCCCTGACATAAGAGAGCCAGACTTCCCTTATTCCAAGTGCCTGGCTACCCTGAGAAGGAAAGAGATTCTTCCTCGTAATTCTGTAGTCCTCTAGATTGGTAACCTAAACCAACTTTTGCATTAGTGTAGTCTGAGCTTTTCTGTCTCCCTTTCCTGCTTATTTCCTGAGGAAGTGTTTTCCAGGTGATGTTTGCTTGAACCTCCTCCTTGCTCTATATCCCCTAGCCAGGGAGTGTGTGGGTGTAAGGGAGCTGTGGAGGTAAATTGTGTGGCTTTTTTTTTTTTTTTTTTTCCTTTTTAACTCCTCCGAGGCTAGAAGGATGGTGTCTCTGCTGTCTTGGAGACATTGGTGCTAGTCCAATAACAAGCACTTTCTCCCACCTGTGGCAAATCAGGCTTGGCTCCCAAGGGAACTCCTTTTGCTCAGAACTTAGGGTGTGTGTGTGTGTGTCTATGTGCGTTTTGACTGGGCCAGGTTCTGAGACTGCTGGAGATGGGGGCTATCCAAGGCCTCTAGTACTAGGTGGCTTAACCTTCTTTGACCCGAAGCGCCCCCTGCATGTCCCTGCAGCCACCCCGCGGAAGCAGCGGAGGGAACGCACCACCTTCACACGCTCACAATTGGATGTGCTTGAGGCACTCTTCGCCAAGACTCGCTACCCTGACATCTTCATGCGCGAGGAGGTGGCGCTGAAAATCAACCTGCCGGAGTCCAGAGTCCAGGTACGCGCTCCAGGAGTTCTAGGGTCAGGGCAGGCACGGTGGGGTCGTTCAGGCAGGTCTGGGAAAGGTGGTCTGCTGGGAGGGGAGGGCGGGTTTACAGACTGGGCAGCCCCTCTCGGACTCCCCCTAGTGCTGGGCGTTAGCCAAGAAAATAGGGCAAAGTTAAAGGAAATGATTTAGAGCCCTGGATTCCAGCCTTGTTCTTCGGGGGCCTTTGGTATTAAAATGGGTTTTAAAAGATTTTAGGGGGAGAGTTAGGCTATCAGGTAAGGTTCCCCAAGGAGCCATTTAAATTTGCCTCTAATTTTCGGGTCATCCAAAGGCTTGGCAGGCCGACTTAGAGGCTCGTATTGTGCCTTCGACCTTGCCTTATGTTCCGAGAATCCTGGAAAGACAAGAGTGGAAACTGGGCGGAGCCCGATGCTCTGTTTGGGAGGACGCTGTATTGTAGGAGTGGGTCTGATGTTGGCCTTGCTATTTATGTTTTTAAGATGAAATAGCTCCAAAAACACTGCGGATTCTTCCTTAGAACTCTCCTCAAAGGTCTTTTGCCTTGCCTTCTCCTCCCCCCCCCCCCAAGGCTCGAGAAAAAGATCAGGAATCCAGTGCCGTGTGGGAGTGGAAACTATAACTGGCCATTCCCTTTGGTTTCCTGCCAAAAAGCCCAACGAAATCTCACCCAGGTTTTCTTGCCCAGAAGCCCGGGTTGCCTCTGTTCAGCCTCCAGCGTTGTTCCTGCTCCCACCCAAACTTTCTTGCCATCCCGCGTGGATCACCAGGAGCCGGCTCAGTGGAACTGCCAGGGCCCCAGACCCACACTTGGTGGCTGCCTGGCGTTCCGCGGCTCTGTACCTCTTCGTACAAAACAGGCCTTCCAGCAGACCCGGGACTAGGGAAACAGTTTAGAGATGGCTGAACTGGCTGGACAGATACAGTCGTGCCGCCCTCCGGCACAGTTGCGCTAGCGGTGGGGAGGTCTGCGTCCCTGCTCGGGAGCCAGCTGAGAGGGGGCTTTGCGCAGACAGATGGGGGAGTGTGCCGGATCGGGGGAAGGACTATGGGGGGAGGGGCAGCGTCTGGCAGGCCCGAGGCGGAGAGTTGCGGGGGCTTGGTTGCAGAGGGTGGCGAAAGCCTGGGCGGGGGGTGGGTCGAGGGGCGGAGGAGCAATAACTCTACTCTCTAAACTGACCTGCTCTCCCCCGCCTGGCCCGCTGCAGGTCTGGTTCAAGAACCGCCGCGCCAAGTGCCGGCAACAGCAGCAGAGCGGGAGCGGAACTAAGAGCCGCCCAGTCAAGAAGAAGTCGTCTCCAGTGCGCGAGAGCTCGGGCTCCGAAAGCAGCGGCCAGTTCACGCCGCCTGCTGTGTCCAGCTCTGCCTCGTCCTCTAGCTCGGCGTCCAGCGTCTCTGCCATCCCGGCGGCCGCTGCAGGCCTAGGCGGAAACCCAGCGGTGGCAGCCGCGCCGTCGTTGAGTACACCCGCGGCCTCATCCATCTGGAGCCCGGCTTCCATCTCACCAGGCTCAGCGCCGACATCTGTGTCCTTGCCCGAGCCGCTGGCTGCGCCGAGCAATACCTCGTGTATGCAGCGCTCGGTAGCCGCAGGGGCCGCCACTGCGGCCGCCTCCTATCCCATGTCCTACGGCCAGGGTGGCAGCTATGGCCAGGGCTACCCCGGGCCCTCCTCTTCCTACTTTGGCGGTGTGGACTGCAGTTCATACCTAGCGCCCATGCACTCACATCACCACCCGCACCAGCTCAGCCCCATGGCACCCTCCTCCATGGCAGGCCACCATCATCACCACCCGCATGCACATCATCCGTTGAGCCAATCTTCAGGCCACCACCACCACCACCACCATCACCACCACCACCAAGGCTACGGAGGCTCAGGGCTTGCCTTCAACTCTGCTGACTGCTTGGATTACAAGGAGCCTGGCGCTGCTGCTGCTTCTTCGGCCTGGAAACTCAACTTCAATTCGCCCGATTGTCTGGACTATAAGGACCAAGCTTCTTGGCGGTTCCAGGTCTTGTGAGCCCAGGGGAGAGGGGAAAAGAAAAAGCAAAAACAAAAAAACACAACTACCTGCGCCCTTGGTGGTCCCCATCCTGTTCTTGCTGCTGCACCGCCCGCCTTTGCCTCGGCTTCTCCAAAACTGAATTTTCACACCCCCAAAAGATGCCCATTGCCTGCACAGCCGCCCCCACCCCCCTTGCCACTTGTTGGGGGGATGTGTAAACATGATTACCGGGTGAAAAGGGGACCCATGCTTCGGCTTCTCCCACAGGTTGTCCGGGATAGCTGTGTGCTCTCCCTCTCAACCACCACTGAACTAAGTTACTCCCTCATCTTTCTGGACAACTATTATGCACTTGCAGCCTTCCCAGGCTTTTCGCTCTGATCTACTGTTTGAGCCCAACACTATTATTTATTCTTTCTGAACACTGGTGTCACTGACTGGCGTGAATCTGCCCAAAGGAGTGCGCCCACACACTACTCCAAATCCAAACAACCACTCAAGTGTTTCTCCCTCAGACTGTCGCCCCTTCGGCTGCCCTCCATTCTGCTCCGCGCCTGCAAGCCAGAGCTTCCCGGGTATTCCTCCTTCCTAGCGGGGTGCATGGGGCCAGGCCCGCAAGAAGAGTGCTCATGCAACCTCGAGCACAGAGCCCTTGTCCCCACCCTGCACTGGACTAGTTCAAGCTTCCGCATCAGCGGGAATGCTGTACATAATCGGGTCCGTTCCAGGGACCATTTAAACTTTTTAGTTGCTGTTGGTTGAACTGAGGATATCTCCTTTTAGCGCCCAAGAAACAGAACTTTAAGATATATACAGCATATATATATATATATCTATATACATATATATATAAAAGGAAAACATATTTTCCCTCTGTGCCCCTTCCTCCCTTCCTCAAACGATGGCGCTTTTATTTTCCAGTTGTTGCAAAGCTCTCCTGCTCTCTTCACATCTCCCTCTGTGTATTTATTAGAAAACCACTTGGTTCCAGGAAGCTGAGCGCAGAGGACCCGGGAATGTGGAGGAAACAGTCAGGTCAGGGTACAGGGTTGGGGGGCCAGACTGGAACTGGGCACAGGACTGAACATAGGATCGCAGTTCTGGTTTACATACCAAACAAAATATTTTTAAAAGAAAAAACCCAGCCGTACAAAAAAAAAAAAAAAAAAACAAAAACAACATAAAAGAAAACAAAAAGGTTTTTAAAAATGGCACTATGGAAAAACAAACTTAGGCCCCAAACCCCAGTTCCAATTGGTCTGTTTTACACATCCCTGTTTTTTGTCTAGTGAGTTTTTAGTGCACCTTCATTCTCCGAAATCTGGAAAGCCTGCGAGCCTATGTATCAGTTTCAGTTTTGGCCGCTTTGTCCAGTAGGTGGGAAAGTAATTTGTAAATTTGATTTGTCCGATGTGAAGATCACAAATTACTTGTTGAAATGTAAGGCCACCCCTCCTCCCCCTCTATCTACATTATTTCTCCAAATAAATGCAAATTAACGAAAGGCTTGCCAGTGTTGCTTTTGATTCCAGCCTTAGGTCCCAGTCTTAGGGCGCTAAAGGCGAGGGAAAGTGTAATAACCTGCGTGTTCATGACCTGAGTGAAGCTGGAAGCTAAGAATGGGCTGGGAGATGTGGTAAGAGGAACCGCGTTGTTTTAGGGAACATTTACCTCCCACCCCCACACTGAACCCTGCATCAGCCCGGCCTCCCCTACGCCGAGGTTGTGACCCTACATCCCCCTCCCCATCCGGGACCGGGACAGAGACAGGTGTCAGGACTCAATTCCTTTCTGTTCAGAGGCAAGATCCTGGCACCAGTTTCTTCATCCTAATTGCCAGCACCAGAAAGAAGAGGGGGAGGGGATGAGGGTCGGGAGGCTGGAAGGGATAGCTTTGTAGTGCTTTCAGAGCTGAGCCAAAAGGGGAGAGGGGAGGCAAAATGACCGGGGTGGGGGTTTAGGGGGGAGCGATATGTGCCCTGCGTATTGGCAGTAAACGACTTTTCTTGCTGAGTTGTCCCGGGTGGCTTCACCGTGATTGGGGAACTCTAGTCATTCCTACCACGTGCTAAAAGGTCCCTCTAAAACCTCTGTCCGCGCCAAAAGTGATCAAATTCTTTGTTCATACTGTAAAGTTCCTTTTAAACACACAAATATTAACTCTGGAAAAGTCGACAGGAAAAAGGTCCTCCGGTTCACAGCCGGGGGTCGGCACGGACACCTTCACCTCCTCCTGCGGGAAGACACAGGTGGTGGCGCAGTGTCTCCCCAGCTCCGCGCCTGCTCCAGACTGCTCGGCCGGACGGCTTCTGGCTCTGAGGTGGAGAAGCTGCTCAGCTTGTCCACAGGCGGGAAGGAAATAAGGAAACAACGAAAAGTTTCCTGAGAAGTGACCAACACCCGCTATTCTTTGCACTCCGCGTGGGACCTGAGAACCCCAGGCGAGGCCAGGTCCGAGCCCGACCCTGCCCCGGGGTCTCGCGCCAGCCCTGGGCGCGCAGAGCCTCAGGCGCGTCCGCCCTGCCCCGCTCGGGGCTCCGGCCCTCCAGGGCGCCCTCGCCAGGGCGTGTATCCTCCCGACTCCTCGCCCTGCCCGGCCCGGCGGCACCGCCCTCGCTCGCGGCCCAGCGGGCGGCCACACTCGCGCGACGCCCCCCCCCCGGGACCCCCTCGGGCGAGACGCGGGCAGCGGCCGGGGGCGCGCGGGTGCACGTGTCCCTCGGTGCCGGGCCAGCACGTGCCGGGAGCCGGCCTGGCTGACGCTGCTCGAGGCCCGGGAGACGGGGGCCCGGCCCACGGCTCCGAGGTGTGCGCGGCGGGACCTCGGGGCTCGCAGGTGGCGCGACACCGCGGCACACGACTGTGCAGAGCCGGACCGCGCGAGGCCCCCTCTGGAGCCAGGTACCGACACCCCGGACCTCGGGGGTTAGGGCCCCAGTCAGCCTGGCCGGTGCGGAACTTCCTGCCGTCTTCCGAGGCTGAGCGAGGGGCCCGAACGAGACGCTGGTTGGGCGGCGCGATAGCTTTTAGAAGGTTCTAGAAGCTTCGGCGGCCGCCAGATCCTCAGGAGACAGTGGGGAAAGCTGCTGGCGGCTGCGGAGGCCGGCTGGCATTCCCACCCGGCCTGGAGCTTCGAGGGGAGCACGTGCTTCTGCCGGCCCGGAGGCAGGCGGGGCAGGCGGAGGGAGGCGGCCCGCGGGCTCCGGTGGGGGCGGGAGGGGCGCGGGCGGCCTGGGGGCGGCGGCCTGGGGCTGGCGGTGGGGCGGGCCGCGGGCCGCTCGGCCACCTGTTGGCGCGCAGGTTCTCTGAGAACCGTCTTTGGCTCACGCCTCTCGCATCTCGAGAGAGTGAGTTTGACCTGTTTGTGTCTTGGTGTTCAGGACATGATGGAAACAACTAGAATTTAAGGAATTTAGGACATTTAGCAACCTAGGATTTGAGGAGTTTAGGACTTTTAACAGCCTCAGAAAGTGTAGCAAGGCTAAGACCGCTTTGAGGGCTCAACGAAATCTTTACTTTTTTTTCTTCATAGCTTGGGATCTCTGCTGTCACTGAATGGGCAAAAATGTCTACCCTTCAACGAACGTGTAAAAGGATGGGTTCTAACTGTGATTTTAAAAGACTGTTATTTAGTCTTAAAAGTATATTAAGGACACTGTATTGATTTGTGGAAGCTTTAAAAAGATTTGGTGAAATAACCTCGTTTGTTGAAGAACTCTACTGTAACTTCTAAAGAAGCTACTGAGGTTGAATAGATAACGTTTTCAATTGTGAATTTTTTTATTTGGGGAAAAGGTTTGTACAGCAGTAGTGTTTTAACTGTGAGGGGAAAATCCGAGGGGAAAAACATAAAAACTTAAGACACCGACTGTCAGCAAATTCATGTCTTTTATATTTTAAATAACAAAAAGTTTGATTTTTTTGTGTCAAAATAAAATTACGAGTTTTATTCATGTAAGTTGAATTTGAGCAAAATTCCTTAAATTCTACAGCTAAATTGCTATTTTGTTTCCAGTTGTGAAAGTAAAGGATAAAGTCACTGCTCTGTCAGAATTAATTATATGCTAATGATGTCAGTAATGGCTGATGACAAGTGCTAAGGTTGTCTTTAGAGGTACTGTATAGAAATATAATGCATTTGATATAAATTTCGTTAATATATACATTATTGGTAAAGAAAATCTGGATCATTACTATTCAAGACCAGAAAATCACTTGGCTTCTAATGCAGAATTAATTCAAGAACAGCAACAAGATATCTTTATAAAATTTCCTAATTAAAAACAGAACAAGTTCTCAAAGAGTTACTCTATATTTTCCACACTTTCTCTCCCTTCCCCAATACATTTTAATGTGTAAAATGAAAAAAAAAAATCCCTCAAGTTCTGTAGTAATTAAAAACCAGCAACTTAAAAATGAATACTGGATGATAGCAATATATCGCTTATTTGACAACACGAAAGTATCTTCAATACAGTATTAATCTGTGTAAGTAAATGCTGGGTGTCGAACTGTACTTTTTTTTAAAAAAACTTGAAGCTTAGAGGAGCTGTTTAATAGATGGTTCCCAAGGAAGCAATTATGCCTCCTAATCATCATGTAACTTACTAGTATATGAAAAAAATTGTGTTTGAGGTGAGGGGGAAAAGTCTCATTTTGAGTCAACATTTCTTTAATCTTGTTTAAAAAACTGAGTTGAAGTTTACTTAAAACACTAAGTGCAGTCCTTCAAAAGCTTTAAGAGACCAAAAATATTTGCTGAAAATTCTTCAGTAATTTAGGTGAAATGACATTTATACAGTATAGCTAAAGTTGAAAGTGCTTTTAAATATACCCATTTTTTTTCCTGAGGAATAATAAGTGTGTGGGGCACTTGAAATTAAATTGCACTATATATATATATATATATATATATATATATATATATATATATATATATATATATTATTGTTTCTAGGGCTATTACTTGAAAGATAAGGATATGCTTTAAATATTTTGGAGTTCTTTCTAATCATAAAGGACTTAGGTTCTATTTAATCAATGACGATCCATCAAAATTTAAACATTAAAAGTCCATTGTATTTCTAAAAATTGTATCTCTTTTACCCCCCTTGGGATCCTTTACTTGGTGCCTAATATAATCAAAGGGACAAAATTGCATTCAGTTCTAAAGGTCAGAAACACTTTTTAAAAAAAGGTTAATCTTTGTGAACAGCTTATAAAAACTATTGTAGAAAAATTTAGAAATTCTTTTAAAGTGGATTGTAAAATTAGGATTTAAGGAACTTGAGTCCAATTTTTGAGGGGGATTGGAGTATAAATAAATCATAACTAATTTTGACACATGGGATAAAAACTAAAATGTAAGAATAAACGGTCTCTGATTCAACAGCTTGGTGTCTAAAGAGCTTATAAAATATTTTTAGTACACAAATATTCTTATGTATGTTCAAAGCTCTAAGTGCTTCTAAGATATACCATCATCTGTCATATGATTTCAATATAGAAATCATATATCTCTTTAAACTTTATTTTAAAAAATTTACTGTGAAATATACATATGAAAGAAATTATAAAACAGATTTTTACACTTTAAAGAATGGTAAAATATATATGGTGTGACAAGTTTTTAACAAATACTTTGAAAAGTAGTTCCAGTGTCAGTGTTTATATTTGAAATAATATCTGTGTTTTAGGTATTTTGTTAAATCCTTTCATGTTGTCGCTATTACTGTATAAGGACATCTTTTTAAGGAAGGAAAATACATAAAACATCAGCTATGAAATTTACATAGGCCTTTGTAAACTAATAGTTTCTCGTTTGGTGCAAAAAAAAAGTGTGCTTCATGTCTATTTGTATTTTTAATGAAAGAAAACCAAGAGGAAGTACCTTGTTTTCTAAGGATTTATATTTGACCTCTTTCAAAGCTACAATTTTAATTTTGTTCATAATTCTTAAATCTGTATTTTTACCTGAGACCTCTTGTTCACCTGAGACATCCATTGAAAACAGCCCACTGCATTTAGTCTTTAGGAAGTTACATTATGTCTGGGACTTGCTTCAAAATAATCATGGAAAAGAGAGAATGAGGAGGCAAGATTAGCACTTAAACTGATAGGTGTTGTTGAAGCTGAGGAAGCATACATATGACTATTACTATATTTTTGTATACTTAAGTTTATTTTCACAATTTTTTAAAAGTGAGTAGAGGAGCAGAAATGTGGGTCAGTGGTAGAACTTTTGCCTACCATGCTTAGAGACCTGGGTTTGATCCTTCTCCCCACTATCTGTCTGCAGAAAGTAGTCTTTGCAGTGAGGTAAGGAAATTGTCCTTCCCATGCTTTGAAAAGTTTACATAGCATTATACACATAATATTCTTTTCTTTAATCTTCTCAAGTCTTCAGAGGCTGAGTAAGCTGAGGTTGAGAGTGGCTCTGTTACTCATTCAAGGTTCCATAGTGGTAGAGCAGATCTTAGTACTCAGAATTAAGATTCCAGTGTTTTCTGCTATAAGGGCTACTTAATCTTTTTAGTACATTAGCAAACATTCGTTTTTAAAAACACACTATATCATTTGAAGCTGAGATCATCAGATTTCCAGATTTAACATTAGCAAAACATGTTTTGTCTAAATTCAACTTGAATTCTTCTTGGTGGGGGTGGGTGCTGGGAATTGAATCCAGGATCTCATACATATGAGGAAACGCCAGCCCAAAGTTGTAAAATTTGGGTTTTGATAATTGAAAATATTCTAATGAAGCAGCTTTACCTTTCAGTTTCTGAGTATCTAAAGTCTTTTATTGAGTTTTTGAATATACAGTAATAGAGATTACATGAGGAGACTATCTGGTACTAGTTCTCATTTTTCTGTTTCTCCATTAATTTCTTATTAATTTAAATTCCTCGCTAATTTTAATTTCTGTTTTTTAAGTTTAATTCCTTTTTCTTTTTTCTTTTTTCTTTTTTTTTTTTTTTTTTTTTTTTTTTTTTTTTTTTTTTTTTTTTTTTTTTTTTGCCTTTTTGAGACAGGGTCTCACTATGCAGTTCAGGCTGGCCTTAAACTGACTTTGTAGCTCAGGCTGGTCTCAAACTCACAACAATCCTCCTGCCTCAGCCTCCCGAGTGCTGAGATTACAGGCCTGCACCACCATGCCCGGCTTTCTTAAGTTTAATTTCTAAGTAATTTTAAAATTCCTCACTGATTAGCTTGTGTTTCTAAGTGGTGCTTTCTATCCTTTTCTTTGAGTGTGTGTTTTGGTTTTGACAGGCAATTAGGTTCCTTAGGAGGAGTTTGCTATGCTAAATCACATACATTTTAATCCAAGAAAAATTGTATCAGATGGATGAGGTGGGAACAGATTATTGGCTTTGTATAAAAGGCTTTGTCTATTTGTAAACAGATGCTGAGATTTTTTTCTGACTACACCAACTAATCCAATTTGGGAACCTTTTGAGGTTTGAAGTTGATAGGCTGTTTTTTTTTTTTTTTTTTTTTTTTTTTTTTTTTTTTTTTTTTTTTTTTTTTTTTTTTTTTTTTTTTTTTTTTTTTTTTTTTTTTTTTTTTTTTTTTTTTTTTTTTTTTTTTTTTTTTTTTTTTTTTTTTTTTTTTTTTTTTTTTTTTTTTTTTTTTTTTTTTTTTTTTTTTTTTTTTTTTTTTTTTTTTTTT
>PVKA01014885.1:0-12359 GCA_004027165.1 Ctenomys sociabilis | reverse complement strand
AAGTGCTGGGATTACAGGCATGCGCCACCATGCCCGGCTGATATTGTTTCCTGTTTTTTAAACCTCACTGATGGCAAAACCTTGTCCTTTTAGATGAATTTTTTTTTTTTCAAAATCTGAATTGGAAAATTTCAAAGCAGGTTACAAGTTGGTTAATAGTGATCACATCACTTTCTATGTTTCCCTTATTGAGAAGCAAGGAGCAAAAGTCTTGTTCAAATATTTTTCTCTTCAGTTTTAAAAAGCTCAATTCAAGACCCTAAGACAATTCCTGCTATTGACCTCCTCCATTTCTCCCCTGCCTAATGTGTGTTCTTATTACTATTTGAGAAGAAAATAGCTAGCACCCTTTCTGGTCTCCTTGTATTTTCTCAGCTGAGGCATAAACTTCATTACATACATAGATGAGCACCTGATCACTCCTGTATGCCTTCTATTTAAACATTTTTTTTAGTTCTTGTTTTATCCTGGGATTGTATCCCAGTCAATCAATTGGCTAAACTTTTTATACCAAGAAAGATTAGAAATCAGTGGGAGATCTAATATGGTTTTATTTTCTCTCCTTAAAAATTTATATTGCCCCACTCGCAGGGGATGCTGAGTCTGGGTGTGGTGGCATGCACCTGTAATCTTAGCTCTTGGGAGGTTGTAAACAGGCGGATCACTATGAATCTGATCTAGTATTGAGACCCTGGACACCCTGTAGACCCTTCCCTAAAATACAAAAAAAAAAAAAAAAGAATTTTATATGAATAGAATTTTCACTTAATATTATGTCTATATTCTTTATGATTATGTATCTGAAGTTTGTTCATTTCCATTGCTGCATGCTTTATAGTATTCCACTGTCTGAATATACCACAGTTTATCTGTTTGACTGCTAATAGGTGTTTCAGTTGTTTCCATTTTGAAGTAGCTTTAGTACTGGCACTCTGAATATTCTTTTATGTAATCCTAGTTCACATAAAGTTGTAAATCTATATAGTGCATATCCTAAGAGTGAAATTTTTGAGCCCTAAAGGATATTCTCTTCTGTTCTTTTCTTTTCTTTTCTTTTTTTTTTTTTTTTTTTTTTTGAGACAAGGTCTCATTATATAGTTGAGGCTAGCTTTGAACTCACTCTGTAGCACAGGCTGGACTCAAATTTACAGCAATTCTCCTGCTTCCCTCTCCTGAGTGCTGGGATTACAGGAGAGTGCTGCCACGCCCAGCTGGGATCTTTATTTTCAACCTGACTATTGGATCCTGGCATAATTTTCTAAATTGGTTGTACATTCTTAAGTAGTAAATGAGGATTGCAGTTGCTTTTTCTTTTTTAAACCCAAAGATTAGTATTGTTAGGCTCTTAAAACCTTGCCAAGACTGGAGATGTAGCTCAGTAGTAGAGTGCTTGCCTAACATGTGCACTGCCCTGGATTTAATTTCTTCTTCTGCAGAAGACAAACAACAAAAAATCTTTGGCAGTTTGTTAGACTGTAGAAACGTCTTACTGTGGATTTATTTATTTATTTAAATACTGGGGATCAAACTCAGGACTTTGCACTTTCCAGGAAGGCTTTTATGCCTGCTGAGCTATCTCCTAACCCTGAAGCTTTACTTTGTATTTTCTTTGTTTTTTGTTTGTTTGTTTCTTGAGACAAAGACTTGCTCTGTAGTTCAGGCTGCCCTCAATTTTATAGCAGTCTTTCTGCCTCAGCCTCCCAGTGCTGGGATTATAGGCATGAGCCACCACATTCAGTTTTATTTTTCATTTTCTTGATTGCTACTGAGATTGAGACCCTAATATTTGTTGTGTATTCCGATTTTCTCCTTTATGATTGATTATTCTTTTATTTAGCTTTTTTCTATTAGATTGTTTGACTTCTCTCAGATTTATAAGAGCCCTTCATATATTTTGTATATTAATACATTGTTAATTATATGTGCTACAGATACTTTTTCCACTTTTTGGTTTGCACTTTTTCTTCAGAGACTGGGTCTTGCTGTTCAGGGTACCCTCAAACTTGTAATCTTCCTGTCTCAGCCTCCAAAGTGTTGCGATTACAGATGTGTACTACCATGCCCAGAAGCTCTAATTCTTTTTTAATAAGGTTTTAATATAGCTTTTCTTTCCTGATTGATATTTCTTACATGTTTGTTAGGATATCCCTTCTTATTACTTGATTATTTTCCTATAAAATATTCCCTTAAATTTTGTCTTACATATGTAAAGCCTTTTTTTCTGTGTGTAATTTTTAGCAATGGCTTCTCCTTTCTTAAAGCTTCATCAGCTCATGTAACAACAAATATGATCTTTGTCACTAACTCTTTTTTCGTATTGCCTACACTTCTTAGCAGAGACTTACATCTATTTATCCTTTGAATCTCTTCACTTGAATGTCTTGAAAATATTTACTACCCTAAGCTCACTTTTTATCCTTATTATTTTTCATTTGGGTTGCATCATTATGTAAGCCAAAATACACAGTGAGATCTTTGATTCTGTTCTTTTCCCATCCAAATAGACATCATGTCTGGTTTGTTACACTTACGAAATGCATCTGAGATCCATTCATTCCCTTCTCTCTACTTCCACAATCGTTTCTCAGAATTCTACCTACTTTGGTGTAATAGTTTTCTATTTTCCTGCCTTCCTTCTGTTCTTTTTCTCCGGTGAATCTTTCACATTGCCATAAAATTTTCTTTCTAAGGTACAGTTAACATCTCTTTCCTGCTTGTATGGCTTTTCACTGCCTTCATTATAATAAAAAGTTTAGATCTTTCACATGACTTTCGCCATTCCCCTGCAAGAATCACATGTTTTAGCCACACCAGGCTACTTATTGTTCCCCAAAGAAGCTGCGTACATTCATTGTGCCTTTTTATTGTGTGGTTCACTCCTCTTGAAATAGTCTTCCTTCCACCTCTTCCCACAGGGAAAATCCTATTCCTTCCACCACCATTCCCAGACAGAATTAATCCTTCCTGCCTCTAGGCTTACCGTAGCACTTTGTTCATACCTTTATTACAGTACATATCAGATTGCTTTAGTTTCTAGTTTATGTATCTCTCATGGTAGATCAAGAAGTTTTTGAAGACAAAGAGTAGGTTTTCTAATCTTTCTTTTAGCCCTTGAAAGGACTGATAATGCATAATTGTACTTTAAAAATATTTCAATTTATTGTAAGAACTGTGCTAACTTTACAAAAACAAAATGAAATTGTATGCATTAAAATGTTATTAGCAAGAAAATGTTGATGAAAGAATACACTATATTTACTAAATAAACTATTTTAGAAAACATTCATATCTGTTACTTATTTTGAAGTCCATTAAAACTTATGTTTTGTTGTACCATAATCACAGCTTAATTGGTTATCTGGCCTGCTTTATATGGATAGGTTCTAGCTGAAAAGGTTAGTGCATTACTCCTCTGTATTAATGCTAACTGAAAGGGCAAAAATAATCTTAAAGGAACAAACAAATTTGAAAACTCCTTATTTTTAAAAGGTTATTTCAAACAAACTTAGAATACAGTACTAGATAAAATTCAGAGAAATTTGTATCTTCTTCAGAGAACACATTAATGAGCATGCTATCCTGTTATAAGTTTTATAATGCTGATTAATATGTTTGTGTTGATAGAGTTTCTTCACTTATAGTCTAAAAAGTGTTGGTGAATCAGGAACCTCTATGGTTTAATCAGAATAGTGATAAATTTACAATTTTTGCATGTGATAATTTTGCAGAGTGTCATAAAAATAAAACCTCTGGTGACAGGAGTCCATATATTTACTTAAAGCTAACACAGCACACACAGCCAAACACAGCACAGTTGCATTGTAGCTAGGCAATTTATAGTTCACTTGGAGGAAGCAGTGTTCAATAGGCAGTTTTCTTTTTTATTTTATTGTAACGATGCATCACATATATATTTATAATTATTTATTTATTTATTTATTTATTTTTGTGGAACCAGGGATTTGAACTCAGGCCCTTGTGCTTGCCAGGGAAGCACTTATTCCACTGAGCCATCCCCCGCTCTACCATGTTTAAATACCAGTACATTTCTTAGTCATGCCTTTTATTTATTTTTATTTAAAAAAAATTTTTTTTTGGCAGAACTGGGGTTTGAACTCAGGCCCTTGTGCTTGCCAGGGAAGCACTTATTCTACTGAACCATCTCCCTATCCCTGTGTATTTGTTCTAAATATAAAATGTTAATAGAACAAATTGAATTTTTTGAGACAATGTCTTGCTATGTACTTCAGACTGGCCTTGAACTCACTAGTTTGCCCAGGTTGGTCTTGAACTTGTGACCATCCTCTTGTCTCAGCCTCCTAAGTGCTGGGATTACTGGCAGGCACCACCATGCCTGACTTTATTTATTTATTTATTTATTTTTATGTACAATTTTTTTTTGTTTTTTGTTTGTTTGTTTATTTTGTTTTTGGTGGAACCCAGGATTGAACTCAAGCCTTTGCACTTGCCAGGGAAGTGCTTATTCCACTGAGCCATCTCATCTCCCCTGACTTTATTTTTTATTAAAATATATTTCCTATTGAATTCTGATTGAAATAAATCTTTTTTTTTTTTTTTTTTTTTTGATACAGGGAATCGAACTTAAAACTTCACATATGCCAGGCAGGTGTTGTGCCACTGAGCTATGTCCCTAGTTGAAATAAATCTTTGAAGAAGTTTAGAAAGTATTTGACTCCTATGTTTCCAGATAAGTTACCTTCTGATTATAAATTTTAAAATGAATCAATCCCTAATCATATAAGCTCAAAAGTCTCTGATAATAAATGTGTGTATTTATTTTTACTCTCTTAAAAATATACTACAATGAAAATTAAGCAATGGAAAGTGACAAACCATAAGAACAAAGAGAATATGAGAGGAGATATCAACAGAATTTTGGAAGCTGAAATATTTATCAGTGGTGACAGTTATGTAGTAAAGAAGCTAAACACTAGCCTTCCATTCAGCACTCCACACCTGACTAGCCAGTGGTGCTTCTCTGGAAAGTGGTCAGCATGGATTCATTGGGGGCTAGAGTTTTGTCTTAGGATAGACTTATTGCAGTAAGATAGACTTACATATGTCTAAATTTTTGGCTTTTCAGCCTGAGCATATCTGAATGACATTGATGAATGAGCATATATTATAAATTGCGTTTGATTACAGGTGTAGGATGTTTGAGGAAGAACTTAAGTGGCTCTGTTAACTCAATAAGAGTAACTATGGAAATATAAAATGTGGAGCTGTCTTTTTGTTGTTTTTTGTGGGGCTGAGGATCAAGCCCAGGGCTGTGTGCATTTTCAATAAGTACTGTGTCACTGAGCTGTTTCCTTGGTCTGGAGCTACACCATCCAGTATGCTAGTTACTAGCCATGTGTGGTGTTCCTTTGTTTTTTTTTATTTTCTAATTTGTTTTACTTATTATATTTTTTTTCTTCTTTTTGATAAAGAATTTTTTTTTCTTTTCTTTAATCCTGGGGGTTGAACCTAAACCTTAATGCATCTGAAACATGTACTATACCATTGAACTGCACCCCAGTGCCAATATGTGGCTTTTGAATATTTGAAATGTGGTTAAACTGAACTGAGATGCAATTAACTAATTATTGACATGCAGTGGAAATATAAAATATTTTATATTTCCTGAGTTTCAGAAACAGTATAAAAATGAATTTTGAAAAAAGTTTACTATATCTAATCATATATCTATTAATCAGGTGAAATAATACAGATATATTATGGTAAATCAAATATATTTGGTACAGGGTCTCACTACACTCAGGTGTAGTGAGTGTAGGTGTAGCTCAGGCTCATAGTGATTCTCCTGTTTTCAGCCTCCCCATGCTGGGATTATAAGTATGTGCCACCACATCCAGTCTCAGAAGCCAGCTCAGTGTGCCCAACGGTGGGGCTGGCACAGCGTGAGGTGCCAGAAATTGAACCTTGGTCCTTACATTTGCCTGAGCAAGTTTGGGGCTCAGGCAGTTTGGTTTGGGCTAAGCTATTTGCTGGCCCAAACGAAATACATTTTAAAACGAATCTTAATCAATTTCTTACTTTTCTAATATAGAATCTAGAATTTCTAGTTACATATGTAGCTCCTATAATTTTCTCTAATTCAGTTCTGAATAGAGGCATTAGTCCCTAATGATATTTAACTGATTCTGTTAGGAAGAAGGAATTTTGAATGGAGACCTAGTCTGTTTCCTGCAGTGCCTCTCAATAGCACCTAACAAAACGTTGGCAGATTGCAACATGGTATTGTGATTTTCAAGTCTGTTAAGAGAATAAAAGGGAATTTTCTGAGGATGTCAATAATCCTCTTGCTAAAATTCTTATGTTTAGAAAATTTATCCATCCATTATGACTAATTAGCACATAACTAACAGTAACTTTCTTACTTTGATTATTGAATAGAAGAGAAAACTATACAGCTGAGCCCAATAAAAATATTAGAATCATAGTTTTCAACCTGGTCTTGGATTCTTAAGCTTTCTAGCAATCTTGCTGTATTTTGCTTATCCTTTTTGGAGAAAATTTGAAAGTAGCCATTTAAAACTTAATTTTTGTCAAGCCTTCTATCCTCCTTCTCAGAAGATGATCTTACTTTCTCTATCAATGATAAAACACTGGAGAAGACATCAGAGAAGACATCTGTTGTTCTGTCTAATTTCAAACCTGAATATTTAGACCCAATTTCTTTATGCCTAATCTAGATATCACATTTACATAAATGAACAACAAATCTATCAATCCTAAATCCTTGATTTTCAACTGCCATATCTATAATGTTAGCTCAATCCACAGTATTCCTTTACTTTTGTCCAATTCTTGGCACAGTGCTTGTCTTCTCATGTGTCTTCTCATGTCTTCAGCTAATCTGTTATTTTATGTCTGTGTTCTGAATCTTACCTGCTTCATCCTCAGTCTTTCTTTTTTTTTCTCTTTGGCTTCTTTGGTTCTTCTGTATTGACTTTACCCAACAACCCAACAATAATGAAATATACACTTACCTTTCTCATCTTAAAAATTCAGTTTTGGACCCTTGATTATTATATCTTTATCTTTTTTATAGAAAAATATTTTATTTTATCTTTAAATTTTTATTCACTTTAATGAGAAAAAAGATAAAATAGTAATGAAACAGTTTCAAGACAGGTTAGTAAGACAGTTACAATAATTAATACATTGCATATTGTTGTCTTTGTAGTAGTTATTCAAAGAAAAAATTTTAGTGGCACAGTTTTGATACACATAATGGTAACATTCATCATAGAGAATTTGTATCTGTACAGGATATATCTTGCTTTGTTTTTCCCTTCCCTGTTTGCTTGCCCATTAAATATTGGTGTTTCTAAAGACTCCTACCCAGGGTTGTTTCCATAATTTACATATGCTCCATGGGTAAGTTCATTTACTGTCATATTTTCAGTTCTGTCTAATTTCAAACCTGAATATTTAGACCCAATTTCTTTATGCCTAATCTAGATATCACATTTACATAAATGAACAACAAATCTATCAATCCTAAATCCAAGAAGTAAATCAGGTATCTGCATTCCTTACACCTTTGTCCTTCCTTACTTCTCACTGACAGTTACTAGTTGCACTTAAGCAGACAGTATGGCTGAATAGAGGAGGAGCCTTAGAGTACCTCAACTAAAACACAGCTAACTAGAAGAAAGGGGAGGGACAGATATCCTGAAGCTAAAAGATCTTAATTTTATTTATCTGTTCGTATTTCAGGTACAAATACAAAATAACACTATCATAATTATGTTAATCTAGCCCAGTAACTGTCTTAATGATTGCCTCTTTCCTGGTTTTGCTTCTATAATTTCTTTTTTCTTTTTCTTGGTGGTATCAGGAATTGAACTCAGGACCTTACACTTGCCAGGCAAGCACTTATTCCACCAAGCTATCTCCCTACCCTGCTGCTATAATTTTTGAGGTGGTTAATTTCTTCTGTAGCTAATTTCTGAGATGGCCCCAATGGATGACATCTCTCAGCATGAAAACCCCTGTGTAGTCTCTTCCCATATTGGATCTGAGCTGACTCTATCATTCACTTTAAGAATTGAAATGTGGTAGTTGTGCTTAGGCCTTAGAAATGCTTGATAACTTCAACTTCTTCACCTAAAGTGCTTCATAAAGTCAGCTATTCTAATGGAGGACCACTTGGAAAGAAAACACCTGATGTTAAATGGAGAGAGAAAGGCCCCAACATCCCAGCATCTGAAGTGAATCTGGACTTGTAGATATTCCTGACAAGCTGCCATACCTCTTAAGAGAGCTATTTTAGATGTTCTGTACCCAAATCCTTCCCTCCCCACCATAATTTCAACCCCAGGCAGCATCACATGCAGCTATTAAAACATGGAACCAAGCCCAGCCTGTTCATACATTAATGAGAGTTGATAAAATAGTGCATGCTTTAAAGTACTAAATTTTGTGATGTTTGTTTTACAATAATAAAATCAAAACAAATTCTTTTCTCCTTATTATTCCAGTCTCATCTCTGGCAACACACCCTTGACAATTTAAATTCTGCCATTACTGAGCTGCCTGAAGTTCCCTCAACATGCCGTGTTTTTCTTTTATGCTTTTTGCTCCTACTATTAGAAACATTTCCTAAAACTTATATTCACCCCCCACCCCACCTCCATATTCATACTCAACTTTTAGGTCTTTGTGTAGACATTTCTAAAATCCTAGATTACTAAGAATTCTCATTAAACATAATTGTGTTGTTTATGTACACCAATAGCAGCAAATACACTTTTTTTGTCTTTTTAAGACAAGGTCTCACTGTGCAGTTTAGGCTGGCCTTCTTGAACTCACAACAGTCCTCCTGCCATAGCCTCCTGAGTGCTGGGATTAGTGCCACCACGCCTGGCTGCAAATACACTTATTGGTTAATGTAGAGTTGAGCATTGTGCTCTTTTTCAAAAGGTACTTATTCTCTTTAAACTTCAGTTTCTTCATCTGTAAAAAAAGTGATAATGTCAATTACTTCATAAGTTTTTTGGGAGTATTACAAATATTCAAAATTTGCTATTATTTATATTGTTATTAGCATGTTATACATGTGTCTCTATCACTTTATCCCTAGAATCTACTAAAGTGCCTTCCATATAACTGCTAATTAATTTAAAATTATGGGGCTGGGGAGATAGCTCAGTAGAATTAGCACTTGCCTAGCAAGTGCAAGGGCCTGAGTTCAATCCCTGGTTTCACCAAAATGAATGAATGAATGAATGAATAAATAAATAAATAAATAAATAAATAAATAAATAAATAAAATTAGTGACTGCTTGGATGAATTAATTTAGATTATTTGGATTTATTATATTGGACAAATAAAAACCTAATTGTAAGCGTAGTTTTTTTTTTTTTTTTTAAATCACATAGCATATAATTTTCTCTTTTTAGCCATTTAAAGTTTGGGATTCAGTGGTTTTAATTGTATCCACAATGCTGTATAACCATGTGGAAATTTCTAATTTTTTTTTATTACTCCAAACAGAACCTCTGTCTTATTAAACACAATTCTCATTTCTCATCCTTCAGAGTCTCAGAACTTCTATTCTATATTCTGACTCTATGACTTTGTCTACTTTAGATTCTCATGTATGTGAAATTATACAGTATTTGTTCTTTGGTGTATAGCTTATTTTACTTGCCATAATGTCTTTAAGGTTCATTAATAGTCTAGCATTCATGAGAACTTCTTTTTTTAAAGTCTAAATATTCAATGGCATGTATGTATCACATTTTGCCTCCATTCATCTTTCGTTGGACATCTAGGTTCTTTTCACCTTTTAGCTATTATGAATACTCCTGCTTTTAATGTGAATATTTAAAAGCTTGTTCAAGTTCCTGATGTCAGTTCTTTTGTATATATAACAGAAGTGGAATTGCTGGATCAAATAGTAATTTTGTTTTTAATTTTTCAAAAGAACCACTATGTTGTTTTCCATATTAGCTGTATTATTTTACATTTTTACCAGCAATACTCAAGTTTTTCAACTTGTCTATATCCTTATTGAGATTTGTTATTTTCTGCTTGTTTTAGAAGTCATTTTAATGTGTGGGAAGAGGCATCTCATTGTGTTTCTGATTTGTTTTTCCCTAGAACATCTTTTTATGTTGCTGTTGGCCTTGGCCATTGGAGTGTCTTTTCTTGAAAAATGTCAGTTTATGTCCTGTGCCCATTTTTTAAATCAAGTTGTTCTATTTTTGAATTGTAAAAATTCTTTCTATGTTCTGGATATTAAGTCCTTTTCAGATACATGATTTGTAAATATTTTTCCATTCCAAGGATTGCTTTTCAGTCTGCAGATAGTATTCTTTGATTTATATATTTTTATTTTGATGAAGTCTTAGTTTGTGTTTTTCTTTTGTTGTATGTGCTTTTGGGATTATATTCAAGAAATAATGCCAAATTCAATGTCATGAAGATTTTTTTTCCCCCAGACTTGTTCTGTATTACTTTTTGTATATGAGATAAGGTAAGGGCCTATTTCATTGTTTTCATGTAGCTTTCTCACTACTTGTTAAAAAGATTGACTTTTTCTGTTTAGAAAAATGATTTTTGTATGAAAAATCATTTGATCCATGTTTGAAAGTTTCTTTCTGGATAAATTTAATTACTTGTAATTAAAATAGATTTTCTTAAAATATTCTTTAATTGACTATATGAATGAATGTTTACCATGATTTGATATATGTACACACTATGGAATTATATCTGCTACCTCACATAATTTTTGTATATTAGTTTATCTTGAAAGCATATTTTTTGTCTTGTCAATTTTAGCATTTAGGAAATTTTTTAGTTTCTTAAATCGTATACTTTTTGTTTGTTATTTTTGTAAATTAGTAGTCAGGATGTAGTATGCAGTGTTATTGTTCTTATATTTTGTTTTTGTTTTTGTTTGTTTGTTTGTTTTGAAACAAAGTGTCTCATTTTGTGGTGAGGCCAGTCTGGAACTCACTTTGTAGCCTAGGCTGCTTTGTGATCCTCCTGCCTCAGCTTCCCAAAGTGCTGAGATTATAGTTGTGTGTACTCCTGTCATGTTCTAATTGACTTTCTACTTTATTATTTTAGTTTCTTAAACTTTCAGGGACCAGGGAGGTGGCTCAGTGGAATAAGCACTTCCCTAGCAAGCACAAGGGCCTGAGTTCAATCCCTGGTTCTGCAAAAAACAAAACAAAACTTTTATATTTCTTTTTTTTTTGGTTGGAGCCAGGGATTGAACTCAGGCCTTTGCGCTTGCCCAGGAAGCATGTATTCTACTGAGCCATCTCCCTGGCCCTCTATTTCTTTAAAATTTTAATTTGCACACAGTTTCTTATATTAATGAGAGTATCATGTGATAACTGAGTATATATGTGCAATATGTAATAATCAATTAGTATTTCTAGCTCCTTAAACATTTAACATTTCTTTGTATGAGTTGCCTTCAGATTCCTCTCAGTTCTTGCAGTTTTTGTTTTGTGTAACTTTTAAGGTATAGTTGCAGTTTTGTAGTGCAATTTGAAATTTGAACTGTGAGTCATCTAACTTTTTGTTTCATTATTGAGGTTTGAATCTGTGCTAGGGAAGTGCTCTACTACTGATCTATATCACCAGTCCTTTTAAGTTTTTAAATTTTGAGACAGAAACTTGCTGGGCTGCTCAAGCTGGCCTTAAACTTGTGATCCTCCTGCCCTAGTGTTATCAGCACTTGAGGTTACAGGCATGCAGCACCATATCTGGCTATTATTCTTTGTTTTTCTTTTGGAACCAGGGATTGAACTCAGGCCCTTGTGCTTGCCAGGAAGCACTTATTCCACTGAGCCATCTCCCCATCCCTGGTTATTATTCTTATTCAACATTGATTTTAGGGCCAGCGAGATAGCTCAGTGGACTAAGTGTCTGCTTAGGCAAGCAAAGGCACAAAAGTTACTCCCCAGCATCACGTGCTGCACCGGCCCACCAGGGGTGTACTGAGCCAGCTACCAAGTCCCCCCTCCCAAGTCCCACCATTATAGTGCACACATGCAATTCCAGAGCTGGGAAGGCTGAGAAACAAGAGGATCATTATGAGTCTGAGCTGTGTAGTGAGACTCTGTTCCAAATACATTAACAACAAAAATTGGTTTTGTTCTTCTGGGCCCCTTGAAATTTAATCACAATTTTAGGATAAGTCATTCTATTTCTGCAAAAGCTGTTATTGAAATTTTGTATTGAGTCTATATTGTTTTGGGTAGTGTTATCATCTTGACAATATAAAACATCATAGTCCACGAACATAGGATGTCATCATTAATTTATCTCTGCAATTGCTCTCTCTCTCTCTCTCTCTCTCTCTCTC
>PVKA01014884.1:0-51342 GCA_004027165.1 Ctenomys sociabilis | reverse complement strand
GCATAGAGAGAATGTGGGGAAGGTGGGATTTCTCTCAATTGGAACAAAGGGAGGATAAGGCTTTTATGGCCCTTTATAGGGGTGGAGTTTGGAGGGTATGTCTAGATACACCTGAGGGAGCTCATTGGGGGATTTCCTGAGATAGCGGGAAGGGTGGAAGGAAATTATGTCCTGGGCTAAGTTGAGGAAGAAGTGGAGAGGTGGTTTGGGTGAAGATGGGCTTTTGTTTAAGCCCATCTAATCATGGCATCATGGGCCATATTAGATGACCACCATGATGATTTTAGGAATTCATACTAGGGCCAGAACCTGTCACCAAGAAGCAGGCTTTCCTCTTCAGGGGAGGGTACTTAGGCCAATCAATTGGACCCAAGATTTAAAGACCTTGCCATGCACCTGTCTTGTTGAAACCTTGTAGAACAGCAGCTGAAAAGGAAATGATCCACACCTGACTTGAGTGTTTTGAGTTCTGCAGCCACAAGGCCACAGCTGACACACGCTCACTGCCCACAAGAAATCAGGCATAGACTTTGGCAAGGGAAGCATCCAGCCTCAGAGCAAGGTTCCTCTGCTGGCTCCCACTTTCTTTTTTGCCTGGCCATTCTCAGGTGTGGAGGTATAGACTTAGGAAAGCATGACACAGAGAAGTAGAAACTGCCTGGAATGCCTGTCCACTTTCTGACAGACCCCACAGAGCCCCTGTCTCTGTTTTCCTTCTTGCCCCTGTCCACAGCTTCCTATATGACCATCAAGTCACCTTGCCAGGACATCACTGAGACACATTAGAATTGTAAAGGGGTTGCTGGGGTATAGCTCAATGAAAGAGTACATGTGCTTAGCTTTGAGGCTAAGGTTTAATGCTCAGCATGAGAGAAAGAAAACAAGAGAGATAGGGGGAGAGAGAGAGACAGATAGACAGATAGACACAGAGACAGAAAGACAGAGAGAGGGAGAGAGACAGAGACAGAAGAGAGACCATCTGTAACATAAATGAGTCATGTGTCCACAATTCCCCCAGGACAGACTAAGTCTTTACATAGGTGATTGCAATACTTGAGACAATTTCAGAAGAAGCCCTATGTTGAAAGAAAAGGAAACTCATGTGACTGGTGGTGTCTCATCTGATTGGTGCACTAGACAAAAATTCATTTTTTGCTGGTATTGAGGGTTGAACCCAGGACCTTTGCACTGAGCTACATTCCAATCTCTTTTTTATTTGGGGACAGGTCTTGGTATGTTGCTAAGTTGCCCATGTTGGGCTTGAATTTGGGATCCTTAGCCTTCCAGAGCTCAGGAAATAGGGGTGCACACACAGACCCTGAGCACAGACAGAGGTGCCTCGTCAGCTCTGGGTTTGGGCTGCCTGGTATTTTGAGTTTCGTCAGCCAGCAATTTTTTTTCCATTTATGTATTAGGTACAGGGTCTCACTACACAGCTTGGTCTTGTAGTGATCCTCTTGTTTGTCAGCTCTGTGATTACAGGTGTGCGCCACCATGCTGGGATTTGCTGGCTGGCTCAGCGTGCTCTGGGAGTGGGGCCAGTGCAGTATGTGGGACCAGGGATTGAACCCTGGTCCCTGTGCTTACCAAAGCAGGTGCTTAGTCCCACTGAGCTATCTTGCTGGCCCACAACCAGCAATTCCTATCCAAACTCGAAGTTGTCAATGAATTCATCTCCACTTACAGCTCTGAGTCCAGCAGAGCAGTGTTTCTCAAACTTCAGAAGTCACACAAGCTACCTGGGGATCTTGTTAATGATTCTGATGAAGGAGTCTCCTGTCCAACAAATTCCTAGGTGATGGAAATCCTCCAAGTCTTCACACAGCACTGAGGAGGCAGAATAGGTCTGTTGGTTAAGAAGGCACTACAGACACACGGTTAAGTAGCTGTCACTGTGTGATCACTGCGCAGATGCGAAGAGGGCAGTCTTTTTCCAAGACCTGGCAAGATGGCAGAAGTGGAGCAAAACAAAAAGCGAACTTCCACAAGTTTACCTACAGCAACGTGGACCACGACTTGATAGCGCTCGGCAGAGGAGGAGGCTGAACCGTGGACTTAGGCCGACGCAGCATTCACTACTGAAACGTCTACACAAGGCCAAAAAGGAGGCATCACCCATGGAGAAGCCCGAGGTGGTGAAGACACACCTTCTCCACAAGATAGATCATCCTGCCCGAGATGGTGGGCAGCATGATGGATGTCTACAATGGCAAGACCTTCAACCAGGTGGAGATCAAGCCTGAGATGATAGGCTACTACCTGGGCAAGTTCTCCGTCACCTACGAGCCCGTGAAGCACAGCGGGCCTGGCATTGGTGCCACTCACTCTTCTTGTTTCATCCCCCTCAATTAGCCACCTGGCCAGTAAAGTCACCACTGCACCCCTAAAAAAAGAAGGCTTTACAGTTCCTTTCTTTACATGAATAAATGTGCAATTATAAGAAAGGGGTTTTTTTGTTTTGTTTTTTCCGGAACCAGGGATTGAACTCAAGCCCTCACACTTGCCAGGCAAGTGCTTATTCTACTGAGCTATCTCTCCAACCCCAGAAAGGTACTTTTAAAATTAACAACTATATCTTGTGTGCCAGTGTGCTCTGTTATTGTGTGCTTTTTGTGATGTGTGACCCATACTTTTCAGATAATGGAACAGCTAAAAGAATTCAAACTGCAAAGTAATAGGCTTATCAGGGGGATAGCTCAGTGGAATAAATGGTTGCCTGGGAAGTGCAAGGTCCTGAGTTCAATCCCTGCTACCATCAAAAATAGATAAATAAAAATAAGCTGAAAACAGGAAGATCAGCCGGGCGTGGTGGTGTATGCCTGTAATCCCAGCAACTCAGGAGGCTGAGGCAGGAGGATTGTTGTGAGTTCAAGACCAACCTGAGCTACAAAGTGAGCTTAAGGCCAGCCTGAACTGCATAGTGAGACCCTGTCTCAAAAAGACAAAAAAAAAAAAAAAAAACCAGGAGGATCACTATGAGTTCAAGATGCATAGTGAGACCCTGCACCGAAAAAAAAAAAATTAAGAGAAGAAGAGGAAGAAAAAAAGGACAGAAACACATTTAATCCATGAGTTAAATGAGAAAATATAACAGAACTGAAAGTGGGATGACAAGATACATATGAAAAGTTATGAGATAAAGTTAAACTGATGATAGCAAAAGTCATACCTTTTACTACATGTTGAAAGAAGGAAAGGTTAAACATGAGAAATTAAAGAAAAACATGATACAAAGAAAGGGAAGTAATAAAACGAAGAGCCTAAAAATTTTAAGAGAAAGGGCCGCGCCTGCTCTATGAGGTTGGGGAGCCGCTGAGTCGGCCTTTCCTTCCCGCTCCCACCCCCTACCCCACCCCCACCTCCCCACCCCTCCATCCCCCCTTGCCGATCTGGCCGCACAGCGCTCGCTCTGAGCTCCCAGCTCCTGCTAAGCCTGCGCGGCCATCACCTCCCTCAGCACCATCATGATTATCTAACGGGACCTCATCAGCCACGATGAGATGTTCGACATTTACAAGATCCGGGAAATCGCGGACGGGCTGTGCCAGGAGTTGGAGGGCAAGATGGTCAGTAGAACAGAGGGAACATTGATGACTCGCTCATTGGTGGCAATGCCTCTGTTGAAGGCCCAAAGAGCGAAGGCCCAGAAAGCACAGTTGTCACTGGTGTAGATATTGTAATGAACCATCACTCGCAGAAAACTGGCTTCCCAAAAAAGGCCTACAAGAAGTACATCAAAGATTATATGAAATCAATCAAAGGCAAACTTGAAGAACAAAGACCAGAAAGAATAAAGCCGTTTATGACGGGGGCTGCAGAGCAAATCAAGCACATCCTTGCTAATTTCAAAACTATCAGTTCTTTATCAGTGCAAACATGAATCCAGATGGCCTGGTTGCTCTCCTGGACTACCGTGAGGATGGTGTGACCCCATTTATGATTTTCTTTCAGGATGGTTTAGAAATGGGAAAACCTTAATAGATTCGATGGTAACCTTGGATCTATCGCTTGTCATAACTGGCAGCTGCTTGTCATCTACATAACACTAGGATTTTAGAAAAATGGGATGGATGTCATCTTGAACGCTTCGTTTATTTTGACCATAATTTATTTGGAGTGGAGGCATTGTTTTTTAGGGGAAAAAAAACAAGTCATGTAGGTTGTCTAAAAATAAAGTGCATTTAAACTCAAAAAAAAAAAAAAATTAAGAGAGCATAATTAGTAAATCAAGCAAGTAGAAAATAAAAAGAATAAACAAAGCTGAAAGCTAGCTATTTGAAAAGACAAATAAATTACAAATTTTTACAAAGACTAAAAGCACAGAGAACACGTGAAAGCAATGTCAAGAATGAAAAAGGAGGGGGCAGGGGAGATGGCTCAGTAGAATAAATGCTTTCCGGGCAAGTGCAACGGTCTGAGTTCTATCCCTAGTTCTGCAAAATAATAATAATAATAATTATAATGAAGGAACAGTTATGGGAGCTAAAACGATGTCCAAGCACGACGAGGGTGATGTCACCACACTGTAGCACAGACATTGGAAAATGTAAGTAAACTGGACAGGGTCTCAGAACAAATGTAAATTGTAAAATGGACTCAAGACTAAATTAGAAAACCTAAGTGGTTCTGTGTCCATTTAAAACATGGAATTAGTCATTTAAACATTCCACAGAGATTATACTAGGCTTTGTCACTTTTAACAGTTTACCAAACAATGCAGGTGGCACGGGAGAAAAGAGCATTTCAAATGTACATCTAAATGGAGATTCCAGGGGGATTAGAGACTTAATTAAGTGTGAAAGGCAAAACTATAAAGCTTTTGGAAGTGGACTATCTTTATAATCTGATGATAGGAACTATTTCTTAAGTCACTAAAAGTACAACTACAGAGGAAAAAACTGAGCAGAAAAAGATATCTGGTTGAAAAATACTACAAAGGAAAAGAAAATTTGAGATAACGTTTCAACCTCCATACACTGGCAAAAGCTAAAACCAAACCAAGTGCTCACAAGAAAATGAAGGAACATAATCTCTTCCCCACTTCTACTGGAAGTGTGAATTTTACAGCCGCTTGGGAAAATAATCTGACCTTATTAAGTAAGTTGAAGATATGCCTGTCCTTTGACCTACCTATAGAATAAATTGTGATATGCAGTGGAATAGTACACATGATTAAAAATGGTTGTGAACCACACAAAATAGCCCAGATAACCACAAGGAACATGGTATCACAGAACATTTTAAGCTTCTGCACAGAGTGGGTTCACCTTCCTCTGCCTGGCAATCAATTCATCCCTGGTAGGTTTTATTGGTAGCAGTGACCGTGTTGCAGTAGAGCAGAGAAGCAGAAATAGGGGCAGGGGAAACCTTTATTAACTCTGAAGTCACGGTGAGGATCGAGGGCAGGGAGATGGGCAGACCCTCTGACCTGAGACCGGGAGGCTGAGACTTTATGGACTTTTGCCAGGGACAGAGTTGGAAGAGCAGGTTTAGTAATGCACAAGGAGCTGATTGGAGGCTCCTTTGTGTGGGTGGGAAAGGTGAAAGGAAGCTGTACCCAGGGCCGGAGTGGGGAAGGAGGAAGAAGTGGTCAATGGAAGATGAGCTGTTGTTTTGAGGATTCAGTCATATTGGATTAGGGCCATGATAATTTAGCAGTCTGTACTCATAATCTTTAATCCATAACGACAATTTAAGAGATCCAATCTCCTTTCTCAAGGTACCGTAAGTCGTCATGTCTACTGCACATGCTGTGTTTCCCTGTGCAGCCCTTGAGCCTTCCTCCTGCTGGACTGCACTTAGATGGTCACCTTCCCTGTGGTGGGTGGATCTCTTCTGACTCACCCCGTCACCTGCTTCCCTGGACCCCCACCTCCCTGGGAGCTTTCTGTACCACCTTGAGGTCTCTGGATCTCTCCTGAGCTTACAGCCAGTTGCTATCTCTTCCCCAGGGAAATTAAACTTAGCAGACAAGCGCCGAGTTCTCTGGAGAGCCTAGGGAGGTACAGCAGTTCTACAAAAGGTTAAATTTTCCAATAATGTTGCCATGTTGCTAAAACCATAATATCCCCATCAGCTAAAGAAAACATTGTGTCATGAAAGAAGCTGTGTAAGTGACCCAGAGCTGTCGATGACAAATCTGGGGAGTGTGTTGCTGCCTGCTATACCTTTGGTTGTGGGCAGATGGAGGGAGGGAGCTAGGGGAGGGGACACACAGCTAAAACAAGGACTTAATCATGACAGACTGTTATTGCATAACAAAGACATAGGCATATTAGGTAAAAAGCTAAACTGAATGCTTTATGGCATTTAGTATCTGAGAACCCCAGGGCCGGCCAGATAGCTCCGCAGATTAAAGCACCTGCTTAGTCAGACACAGAGACTGGGGTTTGATCCCTGGTGTGCCATGCCACATCCCCCCGGGGGGGTGCCGCAGAGAGGGTGACTGAAACTGGGCGTGGTGGCGCGTGCCTGTGACCCCATCTCTTGGGAGGCTGCAAACAGGAGGATCACTACAAGTGTGATCTGTGAGACCCTGTAGACCCTGTACTAAATACAAAAAGAAAACTAACACTCACCCAATATCTGCTTCAGTACTCAGGAGGATCACCACCCACAAAACCTTAAGCTTTATCAAAGATTTTCTTCTACCACATGTGCTTTGATCTCTGAATCTGTGACTCTGCCAAAAATAAAGATGAAGATAAGCAATGAAGAGGAAACACCATGTCATTTTTTTCCTTGGTATTTTCTGACAAGGCACCGCAGCCCGCTAGAGCGTTGATCCTCAGTGGCACATGTGCAACTGCAGGCTCTGCCATGAACACAGGCAGTAGCAGGAGCATCTCTTTCAAAACTGAGACAGAAGCAGAAGTGTTCCCCACTTCTGCAAATTCCTGGACTTAGCTGAGCAACTGTCCTTGAGATTATGGGAAGGTTTCAGTCGCTGAATTTATAAGTCAAGAAAATGAGAAAAAGGCCTGGATTACTGTAACAACCCACACCTCTTTTGACTAATAAAAACCAAACAAGAAGATGTCTCTTTATCTGGCTATGAATTTATTTTTTTTAAATCTGAAAGACTAAATTTTTCTAAATACAGATCTTGTTTATTTCCATTTCCTGGGTGTTCCCTAGAAGATGCACGAAAAAAATGTTATGGTCCAGCAGGAAATATGGGAGAAAGCCTGTGGTCATATAAGCTAGAAAACTTCATAAAGATTCTCTCTCTCTCTCTCTCTCTCTCTTTCTCTCTCTCTCTCTCTCATATTTGGTACAGGGTCTCACTATGCAGCATGGATTCCTAGAGATCCTCCTGTTTCAGCTTCCCCAGCACTGGGATTACAGGTGTGCACCATCACACCCGCCAGGTGTAGGTGGCCAACTAGACGTCCAGGGCCAGGGCCAGCATGGCGTGTGGTGCTGTGGAGGTCTAACCTAGATTCTTGCACTTGCCTCGGCAGGTGCTTAGCTGAATGTCCTTCTTAAAAATGACTTTGGGCTGGCAAGATAGCTCATCAGTCTAGAGCACCTGCTTAAGCAGCCTTAGGCAAGTGCAGGGTGGGCTGAGTTGGCCACAAAAGAAAAAAAAAACTAAAAAAATGATTTTGAAAAAGGTCTTTACATGTACGATACACCATAATACTACAAAATATAATTAATAAGCAATCATGATTTCTAGTCACTTCTAGGGGTTTCAAGTTCACCATCCAGTGTGACAGCTTATGAAGCCCTTCAAAATGCTCTGAAATTACCTGACGTCCCCCAAATGCTGCCTTGAAATAGAAACAATGGAAGCTGGTACTTCTCCCTGCAGAGGCAGGATTCTCACAACACTGTCTTTCTGTTTGCAAAGGGAAAGAACCACAAACAAGCTGAGGGCAGAGCCTGCAGTGCTGGGAGACACACTTTGTTACTAGAGGCAGATGCCCAGCCGGCCACTCACTCCAAGGTGTGTGCACACCTGCTGAGATTACACACATGTCACAATCTGTGCGCAGTCATTTATAGCTAACAGCAAATGTGCTGGGTGCCTGGCGCTGCTTTACGTGTAAGAGAATCATTCAATCATGACACTCCAGAGAAGCATGTACTATCTTCATCTGCACTTTACAGATGTGGGAGGGGATAGGGAGATAGCTCAGTGGCATAAGCACCTGCCTCACAAGCACAAGGTCCTGAGTTTGATCCCTGGTACCGCCCAAAAAAAAAAAGTATAAACAAAATTATCAAACAGATGTGGAAACAGGATGATGAAAGAAAATTAATCACAAACACAAGTGAGTAAGAGGCTCAGAAGGTTGCATCCAGGAGTGGTTCCCTGACCCCCAGCCCTAAATGCTGCATGGAACGGACATCTGGGCTGCCAAGTGCTGGGCTGGAGGGGCCTTTGGTCCACAGGGCCCCAGGGTTTCCGGGCATCAGAGCAGGTCGGGCACATCCACCCTGCCCTCTTTCTGGAGCCCTTGAGGTGCAGTGGTGTGAGGGAGCTGAACAGCATCTGCTTTCCCCGATGCCATTCTGTCCCACTTCTTGCTGTGCTGTGTGAAACTACTCACTGCCTTTGCAGATGGGCTAACAGCCTCACTTTTTTTTTAATCCCCTCCCTATTGGCAACACTGTTGGAATGGAAGCTGCAAACAGCTCTCAAATCAAATCGCTGCAGGTCAGCCATTAGCATCGCAGGAGCCTCCTCACACCATCTTCAAGCAGCTGGAGAAGCTTCCATTATGGAAAATGGGACTTAATCAATCTCTCTGTCCTTGATACTGTTGGACACAGATTAACTGAACTGCTTGCCAAGGTGGTCCAAAACATCTCAGACTTGCTGTGCCACAACCTGGTCATCTGGCTCATCTGCATGGCACTTAGACCAGAAGAAGCTATCATGTCTGCACAGCTGTTTTCCCCCCTTTATGGTCCTTTTATGAAGCTAATCAACATCTTCCCCACGCCCCACTGCTGAGTCCATTCCCCAAGTGGCAGTGGCGAGAGGGGGAAGGGAAAGGACAGGTGCAAATGCCTAACAACTGGTGAATGGATAAAGATGGGATTTTTTATGCAATGGAGTACTCACTGCCATAAAGAAAGGTAAGCTTGAGGTATTTCTAGCTAAATGGATGCACTTTGAGGCCATACTCTTTTTTTAAACTTTTAAAAATGTATTAGCCAGGCATGGTGGTGCATGCCTGTAATCCCAGCACTCGGGAGGCTGAGGCAGGAGGACCGTTGTGAGTTCGAGACCAGCCTGAGCTACAAAGTGAGCTTAAGGCTAGCCTGAACTGCATAGCGAGACCCTGTCTCAAAAAATAAAATAAAAATAAAAAATAAAATGTATTTTAGTACAGTCTACAGGATCTCACTACACAGATCAGACGTAATGATCTTCCTGTTTTCAGCTTCCCAAGAGCAGGGATTAGAGGCGCGGACCATCGTGCCCAGTCTCAGTCGCTGTTTCAGTGCACCCTGGGGGTGGGGCAGGCACGGCATGCCGAGTGAGGCCATACTCTTAAGTAAATTGGACACATACGTGTAAATACCATGTTGTTTCTCTGGTGTGAAAAAAACAAAGTGTAAATAAGGTCTAAAGTGTATAGCAGATATTGCAAAATAGAAAATGTTGAAATGGGGTAGGGATCTAGGGAGGGGGAAAGAATAGCAAGTTTTCTTCAGCATTTATTGGACAAAAAACTAAACATTTGTTCTTTTTTTTTTGTATTTTAGTATAGTGTCTACAGGGTCTTACTATACAGATCAGACTCATAGTGATCTTCCTGAAAAACTAAACATTTGAACTAGTACATAATTTATTTTTTGTGCATAACTTAAAGCATTCTATATTTTAGAATATAGAATATTCTACATTCTATATAGAATTATTAGGATATTACATATTACAGAATAGCATATTTAAAAGCATGTCTAATTTATTCAATGTATAAAGAGTGTGTGAAACTAAATATAAATTTTCTTTGATCTAAAAGAAATTTTTGTGCTCCCCCCACATTTTACTGGCCTTCAGCGAACAGAGGCCCTGAACAAGGCATGGGCTGGGGTGGGGTGAGTCGCGAGATAACAAGTTCTAACTGCTACTTAATACTAACAACCGTTCTCTGCCTAGTAATAATGGAGCCTTAACAAACATCACAGCCATCTGAGCATCGCCTCAGTGCAAGAATGAGTGGTTATCGTGATGTTGCAATTTGATTAAATTTCATGTAACCCCATGAATTAAGAATGGGAAAAATGAAGTTGTCATTTATTTTCTATGGAAATACACACACGCGCGCGTGCACACACACACACACACACACACACAACATTTTAATGTCTCATTTTACACTCTCTCCACTGACACACTTCTGTTGAAGTAAGTTTATATTATTAATGTATCAGTTTACAAAGGAGAAACCAAGGCAGAGACGGCTGGCGTCGCGCCCGGGTTAGCGACACTGCGACCCCAAGACCGGGAGCCGAGCGCCCCCTGCTGGTCACCAGTCCTCTGCCCGCCGCGCGGCGGGGTGTCTGCTGCCGCTCTGGTCTTGCGCTTGCTGCGGCTGGGGAGGTGCGGGATCCGGCGCGAAGGCGCCGAGGCAGGACGGAGAGTAGCGCAGCCGGTGGAAAGCAAGGCCTAGGTCCCCACCCGGGCCTGCACGACGGAGGACCGAGACCCAGAACCCTGTAGACCGCGCCGCCGTGAGCCCTGCAGGGTGAGAGCTGCGCCGCGCCCTGGGAGCCCGCGGGAGCCCTGCAGCGTCCCCTGCGCCCTCGCTGCCTGCACCCCATCCCAGCCCGGCAAGCTCCGCAGCGCCGGGCCGGGCCTTGAACAAAGCCTCGGCCTCCCGCCCAGCTGCAGGGAAGGGGCGCTTGTGTGGTCGCAGAGATCGCAGGGGAGGCCGTGGGCGTGGAACGGTTGGCGCGGCCTCCTGGAAGCTGGCTGTGCTAAGCCTTTGCCCAGGCCACCGCTGCAGCCGCGCTGAGGAATCTGGAGCTGGTGACGGGGCTCCGTGGGTGGAGGGGTCAGGCCTCAGATAAACCTCTGCCATTATTTATTTATTTATTTATTTATTTATTTATTTATTTATTTATTGGCACAGGGTGTCACTTCGTTGCTAAATGGCCCAGCCTGGGTTTAGGGGCACTGGATGGAGGGAAGGAGAGGCCACAGCACAGCCAGGCTTGGTGGGCGCACAGCAGTCGGCTGTTCAGGAGGCTGTGGCAGAAGGACCCTGAGAGTTCCAGGCCCATCTGGGCAATTTAGCAGGACCCTGTCAAAGTAAGTCAAAACCGCAACTGAAAAGCCCCAAGCGCCCATGATGGGGTCGGGAGACACGTGGTGTGGCGCGGAGTCCCAGAGCCCAGGCAGTTACCCCCCCACACACACACACTACTCCGAGCAGTGCTCCCAGGAATGGAGGCCAACGCCCAGCATCCTCTGCCTCCAAATCAGAATCCTGCAACGCCAGTGACCTGCGTTTCCCTAAAATCTCAAAAGTGGTCAAAGCCACCTCACTAGATTAGTCCATACAAAGGAAGAACTTCCTGCCTTTCCTTCAGTGGCTTGTTCCACCCAGTATGCCTTTTTCTTTGAGGTTGGAGAGTAATCTCAATGATACACTCATAAGGGGTCCAGCGAGGTGCCAGAGTTCTCCAAAGTCAACAGGAAGGATCTGATTCCTGGAAACTAGTGGAGCTGTGGTCAAGCTGACATGCTATCCACACAGTCCAGTTTGCCCAGTTCTTGCCAGTTCTGCAGGGTGGGCAAGCTTCCGTCCTATCTTGCTTAGCACTGGACCTGGAGCTCACCGAATACACAGCTCTCCATGAACATAGGCTGAATGAATGAATGAGTGAATGAATGAATGAATGAATGAATGAAATTTGGCCTGTCCTGGTGTCTGTGAAAGACGGAGAAAGTAAGTATTGTTGCAAGCAAGAATGTGAGGATCGCTGGGTATGAGGGCCTACACCTCTGGAGGCTGAGGCAGGAGGATCCCTGGGAATTCCGGGCCAGCCTGGACTACGTAGTAAGACCCTATCTCAAAAAACTAAACAAGGATGCAAGCATCAAGGACATGTTAGGGCCAAGGAGAAGAGGGTTTTCCATAACTTCATCATATGATGGGGAGAACACGTATGTGGGCTCCATGCACCCAAACACCCTGGCCTGGTGGCCCACCGCAGCACTTAGAGCCTTAGCCCAGGATGTAAGTTACATTTGGGAATTCTGAAACAGGGCAGGGTCAGGTTAGCAGATTGCCAAGGTGAGGCTCAAACTGGTGTCCTCCTCTTCCTTCCTCTGCCTTGCAGAGCCAGGCCTGTGCCTCCGCCTTCCCTTCAGTCTCCTTTTTTCTTTGACTCCTCCCCAGCCCCCATCTGAATAAACCTCTAAACCACGGAAAAAGCCATTCGGCAGGTTCCATGTCTTGATTCAAAAACTAGGCTCGTGCCACACTCAGCACAAAGCCATCACTCAGGTAGGGCTGGGGCCCCTGTGACGTACGCACTGGTCAAGTGCTGGATGGCAGGCCCACTAGGCCTCCAGGAGCTCCGCTGGGGCGTGGCAGAAGGGCGGCAGTGGCCAACTGCCGTGGGGGCCTTGCCCTGCGGAGGCTTGGTTTAGCCACACCGCTGCCCCCTGGGACCAGCCCTCTTGGGTCCCTGCTGGGAGGGTTCATTTTCAGAGACCCTCACCCCCACCTCTTAGGTTTTAAGGTGCTGTGCCCCGCCCTCCCTCCACAGCTCATTGAAGAGACAAATCTGTTATGTGTGCAGCATTTTGATGCCTTGCAGTTCAGGCCTGCATGTGCTTCGTGTAAATTGGGTTACAAGAGGGTCTCGAATCAGAGCAGACGTCATGATGAATTTATCGCCGCGCTCCAGATACATCAGCTACGATAACACGCATGTACAGCAAGGTTCCTGGCTCTGTGTGCGGGCAAACTGAAGGACAGATGGGCACGAGAGGAATGAGGAGCCCAAAGTGTCCCTCTCACCTTGGCACAGCCTAGGTGCAATTCAATATTTTTAAACCTTATTTCTTCCATCATTTGAAAACTGAATTTGCCTTTGTAGAATCTGGGTGCTGCTTTGCTCTTGGCCTCTGTAGCTCTGGGCAGCAATCTGGGGCTCACTGGCCTGCCAGCCCCCAGGGCTCCCTCTGAGCAGCCAGCAGATGCCCCAGTCTTTAGGGTCCTGGAGGCTGAGGAAGCTCACCTCCAGGACCCTAAAGACTCCCACAGTGCTGCTTCCCCCATTATGGAAATCACTCAGGGCACTGCCCCTGGTGAAGTTGCAGCACCCCAAGATCACACTGAGATCTTGGAAACAAAAACCTACCCGTGTATAGTGAAAGGAACGAGTCCTCTCCCCTACTTTGGAGTTTGAGAAGGACAGATCTAATATTTAAAACCACTAAGGCCAGGTGTGGTAGTGTGGGCCTGTAATCCTAGCACTCAGGAAGCTGAGGCAGGAAGATTGCTGTGGGCTACACAGTGAGTTCAAGACCACTACATAGCAACACCTTGTGTCAAAAAAAAAAAAAAAAAAAAAAAACAAGCGAACAAACTCCACAAATAGCTTTGTCCAGATATCTTTATATTTAGTGAGTAGCCCAGGCAATTTTTATAAATGGGGCAGTCAAGTTTGGAGCTCTCTGGTTTAAGGTCTAAGGCTCAGATCAGCAAAGACAGTGAATCAGAGGAAGTATTTTGAAGTGCGGTGTAGCTTTATCTGTTTAGTTATCCACAAATTTCTGACACAAGAAAGCTCATCAGTTTGGCTGGTGAACCAGCAACATATTCAGGGTCCCATTAGGCAAACAGTGAGGCTATCTACTCGTTTAACTGGCTCATTCATTCCCACACCCTGGCCCTGACTAAAGCTGCTGGCGGTCAGCTCAGAGCCCCTGCCAGGTCAGGCTGGCGTTATGTGTAATAGTGCCTTTCCTTGGGAGAATGAAGATGTCCTCTCTGTGATTCTGGGCTTCCCCATAGAAAAAAGACACAGAGGGCCAGGGTGATAGCTCAGTAGAGTAAGTGCTTGCCTAGCAAGCTTAAGGTCCTGAGTTCAAACCCTGGTACCACAAGAAAAAAAAAAACAGAAAAAAGACGCAGAGAGCCCAGCAGGGGTTTTCAAGAAATTTGTACAGATTATTTGTAAAACCAAAGGGAAAATCTTCATATTGTGGAGCATTAGCTAGAAAATGGTCATTTTTCATGATATAAGAATGTGAAATGAAGGCCAGCCAGATAGCTCAGATAGCTCAGTGGATAGCTGTCTACTGAGATAGCTCAGTGGACTAAAGCCTCTGCTTAGGCAGAGCTCTGTGGCAGGTTTGATCCCCTCCTAGGCTTACTGTGCTGGCCCAGCCCCTGGGTGAGCTGAGAGGGCGACTGAGACTGGGTGTGGTGTTATGCATCTGGAGTCCTAGCACTTGGGAAGCTGAAAACAGGAGAATCAGTATGAGTATGATTTACATAGTGACTGTAGATCCTGTACTAAATACATTTTTAAAAAATGTGAAATGAGCCCTTAGCTGTAGCTTGAAGATTTCTTTTTTAAGAGAAAAGAAAAGTTGTGTAATGATAAGAAGGAAAGAAGGCTCTTGGAGCATAAGTGCTAGCATGAGCCACACATTCCAGCCATGGAGGTCAGGGAGGGACTCTGTGGCCATCCCCTCACGGGGCCTCGGGGTGGGATCCAAGCACCCACGGTTTCTTAGACCTTCCTCAGGGCCAGGATCTAATTTCAGGGCAGCTCAAGTCCACCTGGCTTTGTGACATTTGTGAACTTGCAGAAGAGGCAACTCCAACTATCTCTTAAACAAAAGAGAAAAAAACCGGCGCTGGCAGGTAGCAAGGGCAAAGGCCTTGCCTAGCACTCAAGAGACCCCGGGGTCACTTCCACCAGCACAGATGGACACCCAGCAGTCCCCTTGTACTGTAAGTGTGTGAAGAATTCCAAGTGCGGGGTTTCTCAGGGCGGCGGCACAGGCCTTATTCTCAGGTCCCCATCTCGTCGCAGTGGCTTTCACATTGGCAGAGGTGGATGGACACTGGCAAATCGATGCCAAATGTGGCTAGGTGATACCTGCTCAAGGCCGAGCCACCTCAGCACCTAGAGGTCTGTCTGATCCAGGGCCTTGTGAGACCAGCCACTTGGCCACAAGAGCCCACTTGGTGGCCACATGTTGAGACAAAGAGATAGAAAAAGTTTTTTTTGTTGTTTTCAGTATTAAGATTGAATCCAGGAAGGGCTGGCCAGAGAGCTCATCAGACTAAAGCGCCTGCTTAGGTAGACTCAGTGACTGGGTTTGATCTCCCACGCAAAAGCTGTGCCTGCCCTGCCCCCGGGGGTGCAGTGAGATGGTGACTGAGGCTGGGCTAAAGACAGGAGAATCACTACAAGTCCAATTTACATAATGAGACCCTGTAGACCCTATACTAAATACATAAAATAAATAAAAAAATAAACAAATAAAATAACTTACAAATGTGCACAGTGCCTTGGCTTGGAGGCATTTTCCTGTAACATCAGCACCCTGGAAGGCTGAGGAAGATTACAAGCTCAAGCCCACTCTGGGTAATTACTCAGTCCTTGTCTCAAACCAGTAACAAAAGCAAATTTAAAACAGGGATGGTGGGGCCAGGGAGATGGCTCAGTAGAATAAACGCTTCACTGGCAAGCACAAGGGCCTGAGTTCAATCCCCAGTTCCGCCAAAAAAAAAAAAACAGGGATGGAGCTGAAGCATCACACACACACAATCACCCCCAGTAATATTTATCCTCAGCCTAAGCTCCAGACTTAGAACTCACTTCCTGTTTGAGCCCAGAATCCCCACTCTGAATATAATTCTGCAAGAACACCTCCTATTGGTGTTTTGAAATTCACTGTTGAGGGTCTAGGGAAACAGCTCAGAGGCATAAGCACCTACCTGGCAAACACAAGGTCCTGAGTTCAGTCCCCAGACCCATGCCCTGGAACACGGTGGTAGCGCACAGTTGTAATCCCAGCACTTGAGAGGTTGAGATGGAAGGATCATGTCCAGTTTGAGATTAGCTGGGGACTACAAAAGTAAGCAGAAGGCTGCCCAGGGCCAGCCTAGGGGTGGGCCTGGGGGTAGGGCTTGGGAGGGTTCTCCCAACCTCTTGGGAGGTTGATATACCTGCTACTGCAGTGTGTCCACTTTTCCCTCAAGTTTTGGTCTAAATGTTTTTCAAAAACAGGCTTTTAATTTTTAAATCAGCTTGTTCTCCCCAGGGATAAACTCCTTAAAGGTCAGGTGTTAAGTTAATCCTGTTCTTGTTACACTGGAAAGGCAACCAGTGTACTCAGTCTTGGGAAGCAGCCTCCAGGGCTTGGGGACAGACAGTCCCTTCTGTCCAGTGCCGGGCACAGCTGCTCTGATGGAAAAGAACATTCTCTGTGCCTTTTGTAGTGGGCACTTTTGTTTTTCTCCTGACAAGACCCGGAGTGAAAAGATTTACTATCCATCTTCAATGTGAATCAAGCCTTGCCCTACTGACATTAGACCCCCAGCCCCGGGGACACCAGGCCTGCTGGCAGGACTGCATTAGGCCAGCACAGTGGCTGCAAGAAGAAACAGAGTGTGACAGTGGGGGTGCAGCCACATGCCAGCAGGGTAGGCTGACACCTTCTGGTGAGGACTTGGGGCTTTGCAGAACAACAGCTTTGGAACACAGCTGGAAGCTGGGTGTGTGGTGGAGGAGGCTGAGGTAGGAGGATTGCCGTGAGTTCGAATCCAGCCTGGGGTATGTCATGAGACCAGTGATAGCATGGTCCTTGCAGGACCATCTGAGTCCTTCCCTGGGATTTTTTAAACTGGAAGTGGGAAAGGAAACCTGCCTCTGCGGGGGCAGGGAAGGATCAGCCAGTAGCACAGATAAGGAAAGCACAGGAGAGTGTGTGGGCGCCCGCGGAGACCAGCTACAACTGTCCTGAGGCCAGCAGCACTCTGCCCAGCTGCACGCAGTTACTGACTGCAGACACTCCGAACGGCCCAGCCTGCCTTTGCCAAAGCAGGAGCAGGTTGTTTCTGTCACCTGACTGGAGTAACCCAGAGCACTGAGGAAGAGGGTGGTGTGGTGCCAGCTCTTCCCATAGCATCCTTCTCTCCTGTAAAGTGCACTGGCAGTGCCATCCCCCAGGGTCACCGTGTGCTCCACTGTAGAACTTGCCTTATAGCAAACTGTGGCGTTGCATACCTGCAATCCCAGCGCTCTGGGAGGCTGGAGCTGGAGGATCCTGATTTGCTACTCAACCTGGGCCTTTCAGTAAGACTTTGTCTCAAAAGAAAAAAATAAGAAAAGACAAAAGGCTGGGGATGTCTGAAGGACTGATGGTCAATCATCAGTATGATGAAACAATGAATGAAACAGGGGGGGGAGGAGAAAGGAGGGAAAGGGTGAGAGAGCAGAAAGAGGAGAGGGGAGAAGACAGGGAAGGGGAAGGAAGAGAGAGAGAGAGAGAAGAAACAAAGAGAGGAGAAGAGAGGGGAGGGGAAGAGAGGAGAGACTTGTTTTATGATTTCCTTGCCAAGGATCTGGCCCTCTCTTCTGTCATGAGGATTTAAGAAAAACTTGAGGATTTTAGAATCTCTTCTTAGAGAAAAATCTATAGTTTTGGATGGAGTAAGAAATATCCTGGTGGCACATGCCTGTAATGACAGCTGTTCAGAAGGCTAAGGCATGAGGGTCTTGAGTTTGAATCCAGCCTAGGGATCTTAGTGAGACTCTGTCTCACAATCAGATTGTTTTTGTGTGTGTGATACCAGGGATTGAACTGAGGGCCTTGTGCTTGCCAGACAAGTGCTTATTCTATTGTGCTATCTTCCTGGCCCTCACAATCAGATTTTAAAAGGGGTTAAGATGTAGCTTGGCAGCAAAGCCCTTCCCTGCACCCATGGGTAACTATGTCCAGTTCTCAGTAATGAGAATAAAAGAAAGGGGCCTCAAAAAACCTACATTCCCCCACCAAAATAGAAGCTTGGTCAAAAGAATGGGTAATTAAAATGAAGAGACACTTCTCAAAAGAAGTACAAGTCCAGGGGCCGGGGAGATGGCTCAGTGGCATAAGCGCCTGCCTGGCAAGTGCGAGGTCCTGAGTTTGATCCCTGGTACAAGAGAAAGAGAGAAAGAAAAGAAAGAAATTCCATTTGACCTAGCTATTCCTCACCTAGGAGTCTTTCTAACAGAGTTAAATCTTTCACAGTACAGCACACACCTCTGCCCATGTCTAGAGCAGCATAATCCACAATCGCTAAGTCTTGGGAGGGGCCTCTAGGCCCACTGATAGGTAAGTGGATACAGAAAAGGTGCTTTTGGCACCCAATGGAGCAGTGCTCTGTTGTAAAGATGAACTCGAGTCATTTGTGGGAGGGTGGCTGCACCCTAGGACCACAGCATAAAGTGAAACAGATCGGACACATGAGCTTAGCCGTCACACGGTTTCTCTTACGTGTGAAACTCAGAGCAAAAAGAAGCTGATAGGAAATAAAGAGATCGATCTTCCTCAGAGGGGAAGAAGAACATGAGGTGCAGGGGAAAGGGAGGAAAAAAGACCTGGGACAGAGAAATAGGGATGTGCAGAGTGGATGCGCTGACTTCACGCCAGGAATGTAAGCGTTGGGTGTGGCACACACGGATTAATAAACTTTAAAAATGTAAAGCCAAAATTTGAAATTCCATTTAATCCAGTCATTCCTCTGCTATGTATCTTCCCAAAACAGTGAAAGACATCAAGCCTCACTGATACACACACACTTTTTATAACATTACAGCTCATAATAGCCGAATCTTGGAATCAGCCTATATGTTCATCAATAGATCAATGGATTAAAAAAAATGTGGTATTATATACAATGGAGTCTTCTACAAACAAGGATGCATTTGTCATTTGGAGCAAAGTGAATATACTCTGAGACCATACTATTAAGTGAAATAAATCAGACACACAAACTTAAATATCACTCAGTATCTCTTATATGAGAAACCCAAAGTATAAATTTAAAGAAAGATAAAAGATAGACCATAGGAAAGGAGGAAGAACTTTTAAAAATGGAAAAGAGAAGGGAATCTAGAGATGGAGGGGAAGAGGAGAGGAAGAAGAATAAAAAGAATTGAGATGCGTGGTAGACGCCCATGTCCAAACCCCCCAGTATGAGCACACTTGTCTGAAGTCATGAGAATGGGGCTAGAACTACATCTCAGCACAGTGCGTTTATGAGTGCAGGCGGCCTGGAGTCTCGCTGCAAGAAAACCATAGCCCTGACCCTGGAGGTAAAGACGGACAAGAATGGGCGTGAATGCAATGTCGGGGGAGAGCACATGTCCGCCTTGCAAATGTAATTGAGAAAGTCTTTACCTCTGCTTTGGCCCCTTTACCCATCACCACCTGTGGAGGCCCTGGGTGCTTCCCCTTTCTGACACCTCCAGTTTACCTGGAAGAAACAAGGAAATTCTCAGATTTGAGTAAAATTTAAAACTCTACAACAGACTCTGCTAACTTTCAAGGCTTGATATCTTTCACATGGCAGGCTCGCCAATGAGTTTTCCTTTGTTTAGGTGTGCAAGCTTGTTTCTAAATACTAGTCTTCAAAGATAAGGCATCTAGTGTTTAAACTTATACTATAAACCAGGGCTCAGCAGCCCACAGGCCTGCAAGGTGAAGTTTTGTGTAAATAAAGGTTTTTTTTGTTTTTTTTTTTTAAACAGCCATATCCATTGGGTCCGTGGCTTCTCTCACATTTAGCACAGCAGATTTAAGCAGTTCCCAGAGACTTTGTATCTCCAAAGCCTGAAATAGTTGAAAATGCCTTTTCCAAGACGTTTTCAGATTCCTGCATAAACCGTGCAAAAGGGGACGATGAAGAAGAGATAATTTCTCCCCCAAAGGAGGAAAGGATTTCCCCAGCTGCACAAAGAAGTTACCCATCAGTGACAAGAGCTTCCAGCTTTCTGAGTACTGAAGACCCGGGATGCAGAGTGCAGAGGGGCGAGGGGAACAGGAAAGATTAGGATGGAAGGGGCTATGCCTGGCCAGGACCCACAGGAAGGTCCGAGGAAGAGCAGCAAGTGGTGCTGTCTGCAGGAGCAGGTGAAGTTCTTCCTGTGTCTCCACAGATCACTGGCAGGCGTTGAGGCCTGGCCAGCTTGCTCCTGGGCTGCTCCTTCAGAAGTGGCTCCCTAATGCTGTATCCAAGAAGGCAGTACCCGCCATCATGGAAAGTCATGATAGTGCCATCTGGCCTTCTCTTATGTTGTCCACATCTTGCGGGAGTTTCGAGAAGTTCCACACAGGGGCTCCTGAGGATTACTTGGTGCTGTCCCAGGATCTTGTGATAGATCTGCTCATTTCCCTGGCCACCTCTGCCATGTTCTGTCTCCTATGTCAGGTTGAGTCAAGCCACTCTGCTAAGCCAGGGCAAACAGGCTGGGGCATACATGCGGTATCTCCAGATGGTCCATGGAATCAATAGGACAGAATCATTAGCCCAATGCCCACAGATGCGGAGTGACACATGACCCAGATGTCACACCTCTAGGTCAGGATGACTCCCTTTTCTCCTATTTCATCCTCAGGGCTTAGATTACCTCTAGAGAGGGAGAAGCAGAAGACAGGACCATTGAGTAAGAGGTTTCAAAAAAGTGTTAGGTGGTGTTATGGTTTGTGTCTAGTTGTTCCCCACAAAGCATCATGCATTTCACCACCACTTCTGGAGTTTGAGATGGATTATTGTGGATGTGGATGCTGGGCAGGTGATTTACATTTCAATCTAAGAAGGAGAGAGAGAGGCTAGGTAGCTGCCTGAGGTGCTGCCACTCACTTCACTGTCTGCTCCTTGCCACCATCATGGACAGCTCCTCTCTGCCCTGTGCCACTCTGCCTTGGAGCCAGCTGAGTATGGACTGAAACCTCCAGTAACTGTGAGCTAAATAAACCTTACCTTCCTTCATTTTGAGTGTTGGGAACTTGTCCCAGCAATGAAAGAAGACTAACTGAGACACTTGGTAGTATATTTTACCTGGAAGAAGAAATGACCAGATATGGGACTGTACACTGACTCATGGGCCGTAGCCAGCAGTTTGGCTGAATGGTCAGGAACTTGGAAGGAGCATGACTGGAAAATCATGACAAAGATATGTGGGAAGGAGGTATGTGGGTAGACTTCTCCATATGGGCAAAGGATGTAGAAATATTTATTTCCCATGTAAACACTCACCAAAAGGTGACATCAGAGGAAGAGGACTTTAATAATCACATGATGACCCATTCTGTGAATACTGGCCAACCTCCCTCTTCATCCACCCCTGTAACATTGTCCAGTGGGCCCATGAACAGAGTGGCCATGGAGGCAGGGATGGAGGCTATGCATGGGCTCAGTAACATGGCCTCCCACTCCCCAAGGCTGATCTGGGTGCAGCCATTGCTGAATGCCCAACATGCCAGCAGCTGAGACCAACACTGAGTCCCCACTATGCCTCGGGGTGACCAGCCTGCAAGCTAGTGGCAGATTGATTATATTGGACCACTTCCATCATGGAAGGGACAGTGCTTTGTCCTCCCTGGCATAGACATGTATTCTGGATATGGATTTGCCTTTGGTGCACAGAATGTTTCTGCAAAAACCACCATTTGTGGACTTACAAAATGCCTTATCCACAGCCATGGAAATCCACACAGCATTGCCTCTAATCGAGGGACACATTTTATAGCCAAAAAGGTGCAGCAGTGGGCTCATGCTCGTGGAATTCACTGGTCTTATCATGCTCCTCACCATCCAGAAGCAGCTGGATTGGTAGAAAGGTGGAATGGTCTTTTGAAGACACAGTTACAGTGCCAGTAAGGTGGCAGCAATTTGCAGAACTGGGGTAAGGTACTTCAAAAGGCTGCATATGCTCTGAGTCAGCATCCTCTGTATATATGGAGTGTAGGAGATACCTTAGGGTACCTCTTAATATTGCCATGAACTGTTATTAAAGTGAATGAAAAACTAAACAACCTAAGACAAGCATAATGACAAATGGTCCAGAGCCTTCAGGAATGAAGGTATGGGTCACTCTACCAGGGAAAGAACCAAAGCCTGCTGAGGTACTTGCTGAAGGCCAAGGGAATACAGATTGGGTAGTAGAAGAAGGTAGTTCTAAATACCAGCTACGACCTTGTGATCAGCTACAGAAAAGAGAATTATAAGGGCCGGCCAAATAGCTCAGTGGATTAAAGCACCTGCAAGCAGGTGCAGGGGCCAGGGGTTGGGCCCCTGGGCTTGCTCTTCTGGCCCCGACCCTGGGGTATGCTGATATGGCATTTGAGACTGGGTGTGGTGGTGTGCCCCTGTAATCCCAGCCCTAGGGAGGCTGTAAAAAGGTGGATCACTACAAGTCTGATCTAGTAGGGAGACCCTAAACACCCTGTAGACTTTTCCCTAAAAAAGAAAATTGTACTATTTCATCCCTGTGTGGTTCTGTTATAATATAATGTTGGTGGATTTAATGCTGGTTCTTAAGAATTTTGAAACTATTAATATTGAGGTTATCAAATGATCAAGCATAAGCACCAAGCAAAGAAAAACCTACCTTCTATTTTGGTAAGGGAATTAGTGCATCTCTTTGTATGCAGGATAGTTAGGTGCTTATGCATATGCATAACTTTGTATATGGAAACTGGTTTAAAGAAATACGCCTAGTTTCCAAGTTGACAAGGGGTGGATTGTAGGGCTTGACTGTGTTGACATAAGAAGCTAAGAGTTTAACTAAATCGGCTCAGCAATTCCACAGCCCAGGGCGTGGTGGCCACACTCTAGAGTAACTCATCACGTAAAGGAGAGTGAGGAAGGATGGAGGATCCCATTCTTCCACAGAGGAGCTCCAGTCTTCGCTGTCAGCTTGGACGTCATCGCCTGGCTCTAGGGTGACTTGGCTTCTGGTGTAGGCTCGTCAGCCTTCCGAGATGGAACCATCAGCATCCTGATGCAGATTTGTGCGGAACGCTGCGTGAGCTCCAGACCTTGGACCGAGTCCTCCAGTCTCCATTGTGCAGATGCCTTCTGCATGCTTCCTCATCCAGCTCTGCGGCTGCCCATCATAGGCCAACCTGGGAATCTCTTATATATTTGTACATATTGTGTTATATCTGTTCCTCTAGCAAAATCCTGACTGATAGAATAAACCTTTCCTCCCTTAATTTGGGGTGTCGGGTATTTTGTCCCAGCAATGAGAGAAAAGTAACCGAGACAAGTGGGCTGGCTGGAGAGCTTACAGCTGCCCAAATGTCTGCTTTGATTCTTAGCTTCTCCTTTAAGGTCTCCCTAGCATTAGCACAGTGAGACTGGCGTACATAATGGCACTGGCCAGCAGAACTTTCTATAATAGACATATTCTGTACCTGCACTGCCATGCACGGTGGCTGCCACTAGACAGACCAAGAAGCTTCCTGAAGCTGTGATACAGAACCTAACCCACACTATCCATAGAACTGGACTGCAGATTTGCTGCCTTACGTCACAGCATGGGCTGCTGGCTGATGGACACCTCTGAGCAGCTGGCGCTGCTGTGGGAAGGCAGACAAGAGCCACAAGGGGGAGAAAAAGAGGTTGAAGGAAGGAGCAGAGGGTGGAGGGGCAGGCGCAGGTTGGGGTGAATGGATGAAATGTGACCCCTTGTGGCATCCCAGCCCCCCCACGTGGGCCTGCATGGGGCATCTGGCTGGGGCCTGCTCGCCGTGCCCCAGCTGGTAATTACGTAAGCACACCAGGTGCAACCTAGCTCCTCCTCACTCCAGCATTCACAGCTGTAATTTGCTGGCCTCCATAGTCTCCTTTTGAAAGCAGGAAGTGCTGGGTGTCCCATTTCAGTACCCCAAAGCCTGACACAATGGAGGAGGAAGTGGAATTTACACAGGAGACAAAGGAGTCTGTAGCTCACTTTTCTTTAGCCCCAGGTAACAGGTAGCTTCTGGAGGGCTGGCCTGGGCCAGAACTGGAAAGGCACCTCCTGGAGGCTTGGAGGCAGAGAGAGGGGGAAGGAATTTACCCAGGACTGTGAGCCGGAACCACAGTGGCCAGGAACCTGGACACTGGGGTTCAAATCCCAACACTGCTGCTTAGTAATGCCATACCCTGCTTGCATCATATTCTAAGCCCAGCTTTTCCTTAGTAACAGTGATGCAGTGATCTTGCTGTGCTGTGGTGTTATTGTGAAGTCTGACGTGCATTGCTGTGTGAAGCACTTAGTGTAGTACCCACCCCTGGTTATGTGTTTGTGTAATCAACCTTGAGGTAGCATCAGGTAGCTTTGCCTGGCCCCACCCAGGAGAAGTGGTCGTGGCAGAGTGGCTGCATCCCTGGGGTACACCCCCAAGGCCCCTCTCAGGATGCAGCCTCTTAGCGAGAATGATGCGTCCCAGCTATCAACCATCTGTTTGTGTCCTGCTGCTGTGGGCTTCTGTGCTGGTCTCCACATAGGGAGGTTTGCTGAAAGGAAGCAAAAAGGGGAGTAAGTAATAAATAATGTTAATTTCCAGTGGCAGAGGTGAGCATATCACATCCTATGACTCACACATCTGGGCCCTGTGTGTCTCTGGGGTTTCTAAGGGTGGGATATTGGGGGCAAGAGACACAGATGCCAGCTGAGCAGCAACAATCCCAGCATTCCCTGGCAAGATGAGTTTCTTCTTGTCTTTCTTTTTACCTTGTTGAGACAGGATCCCATTATGCAGTTCAGGCCATCCTTGAACTCATTTTGTAGCCAAGGCTTGCCTTGAACTCAGTGATCTTTCTGCCTCAGCCTCTAGAGTGCTGGGATTACAGGTGTGCACCATAAGCCTGGCTGAAACCAGTGCATTTAAAAAAATTATTTGTGTATTTGGTACAGGGTCTCACTGTGCAGCTCAGATTCATAGTGATCCTCCTGTTTTCAGCCTCCCCAGCACCAGAATTATAGGTTGCACCATGCACCATGTGGTGCTGGGGATTGAACCTCAGTCCCTGCACTTGCCTAAGCAGACCTTTAGTCTACTGAGCTACCTCGCCATCCCAACCAGTACAATTTCTAAGGAGCCAGTTCTGGAGGGTTTAACAATTCTATTCCAGAAACCAAACTTCCCCATAGCCCCTTGCCCCAGCCCACTATATTGGAGTTGGTGGGAATACCCAGCCATTTTCTGTCTGTGTTCTCTCTGTCTCAGAGAAAGGGCTCAAGTTGAGGCACATGAATAAAGTAGAAAAGTGGTACAGGACAGCTAGAAGGAAGAGGTACACAGGAGAGACAAGACATGTATGTACTACTAGAGGTGAAGCACAAGTTCAGCCCATGACAGTTGTCTAAGCTCTGGCAACAGCCAAAAATCCTGTCCCTTCTCTATTTGAAAAAAGCCCATCAGGGGCAGTGAGATAGCTCGGTGGTCTAAAGAGCCTGTTTAGACTAGCTTAGGCAGCCTCAGGGGACCGTGGTTCAACCCCCAGCACCTTAAGCCAAACCAGCCTTGCCCTGAGGGTGGGCTGAGCCAGCCAAAACCAACAACAAAAGAAAAAAACTATAAAGGCCAATCAGGAGCTGGGCAGGGTGGTACATGCCCATAATATTCATAGTACAAGTAGCACAACTGCAGTTGGGGACCACATCCAAGTTTTGTAAGTATGGGCTGCCCCCATGGATGTAATTTAATCAGCCTGAACTCTAGCACACCGTGCTTGTGAGGAGCCCCTCCAATGGACCTGCAAATCCTTCTTGTCAATCACACCCAGAGAGCAGTGAGTGGCCCCTAGAGTGGGGTGCACAGCTTTTAAAACTGGTAACTGTGCTGAGCTTTTTATTTTCTGGTTTGTCCACATCTTCAACAAATATAGCTGCTTTTTCTTTTACCATTGGACATACACTTTCAATTCCTCATTCATCCTACTCAACAGTATGTATACTGAGTATATTCAGTAGCGCTAATACTGTGGGAAGCTGAGGCAGAAGAATGCAGGTTAGAGCCTAGTGGGGACAGCTGAGTGACTCAACAAGACTGTGCCTCAAACTTTAAAGAATAAAAAGGGCTGGGGATATAGCTCACTACAAAGGACCTAGGTTCAATCCCAAGTACCCTTAAAAAAAAAAAGGAAAAAAATCATGAAATAAGACCCAAATCAGCCGTAGAATCTTGGAAGTCCGATTCACGCCCACATCCTTGGAAGGCAGCTCTCCCGGCCACTGGGGGGCAGTCCTGAGACGCGTGCCTCGGGCTCCAGGCGACCCTCCAGGCAACCTCAGCGACGACCCTGGACGTCACAGTTCTGGCTCTGGTGCTCCGCAAAGAGCGAGAGCTATCCGAGTAGCCACTATCCAAGGGCAGTTTTGCGTCACGTCTCAGTCGTCGCCTTGGTTAAAAGCTCAGCGGATGGATTAAGCTTCGGCTTCGTGGGTGCAGCATCTGCCGCACACCTTGAAATCCTCCTTGGTTTTCTCAGCCTGACTCAGCAGCGCTGGGGCGAAGCACGCCTGCGGGGTGGTGCTGCGAGCCCGGGAGCTCCGGAGCTCTGGCCCAGGCTGGCCATGAGGCTGAGTCTGCAGGGGCTGGGGACGCCGCCCAGGAAACAGAGACCCCGCTGTTCAGGGGGCACCCCAAGCTACCGCTGTGGCTTAGGTCTTTGAAGAGGTTGAAAGCACCGCAGAGAACCCAGAGAAGGAGTCATCTGAATCCGCAAACGCCAAGGCCGACATCAGAGCAGGGCCCCACGAAGGATGACGCCAGCTGGCCGTCTATGCCAAGGGCGCCCATAGGGCGGAATTCCCTTCGGGCTTCTTCCAGGCTTTGCTCCCAGGCCTGCACAGCAGCACATTGGCTCGTGTTCTTCCGGCTCAGGACAGTTTTGGAGGTTCTTTAGGGACTGTTTAGAATGACAATGGCAGCCCCTTAGGACTATGGCTCCCCCCATCTTATTTATGTTTTGGGCTGGTGAGATAGCTCAGCAGTCTAAAGCTCCTGCTTAGGCAAGCTTGCAGGACTATGGTTTGATCCTCAGCACTACATTGCACGCCAGCCTCCCCCGCAGGGTGTGCTGAGCAAGCCACAAAAAAAAAAAAAAAAAAAAAAAAGTGACTGTACCACCACTGACTGGCTATTCTTTTCTTAAATCTTCTTGGCCCAGGATAACCGAACCAAGGAACATGTTTGGTTTATCTGCTGTCTCTGCAGTAACACCTGCCACTCACTGGAGTCCCCTGAGGTAGCTGAATGCTTCACTGAGAGCCAGGCTAGCTTCCTACAACAGCTGGCCTGCTGCCTTTCTCTCCCTGTCCCCTGAATGCATGCAGTATCCATCCTGGCTCCCCAGTGACAGCCGCTGAGCTTTCTGCAGTTCTTCATCTCCTAAAAAGATCAGCTCAAGGGCTTTTGTGTACTGATGACAAGTTATTACTATTATTATTAATTTATTGTTTTTTGGTGGAACTGAGGATTGAACTCAGGCCCTTGAGCTTGCCAGGTGAGCACTTATTCAACTGAGCTATCTCTCCAGCCCTGGCAACATTAAGTTAAATCCTCTAATGAGAACTGAGCACCTACCATCCTCATGGCCTCTTTTGGTGGCCTGGGTAAATGATCCAGCTTTATGCTACCTGACCCTGCAGCCCTCCCCAAGCTTGGCACCTGAGATGGAGACACCCACCTCACGGGCTGGCCTGTGGTCCTGAGGAGACCAAGAAAGGGTCTTCAACCCGGCAAGGACTCTTTATTTTTTAGTGTTTTTTGTTGTGTTTTGTTTGTTTTGCAGCTCAAACTCATAGTGATCCTCCTGTTTTCAGCCTCCCCAGCACTGGGACTATAGGTGTGCACCACCACACTGGACTCCTTTGATGGCTCAATGCACATGAGGGAAGGGTCTGTGTGGCATGTGGAGCCAAGGCCTGAACCCCTGCTCCTGCACTTGCCTAAGCAGGCACTTAGTGCACTGAGCTATCTTGTTCGCCCTGGGGACTCTTGACAATGGATGTGGACCAGTCAGCCAATCAGGCGCTCTCTCACAGAAGTTGAATAGCGGATCTCTGGAGGAGACAGTCAGTCATCAGTCCGTGGCAGCTGAAGTAGAAACAAGGTCGGTCGCAGATGTGCTTAGCAAGTCGAAGTGGATACTGATGGGTAGGAGTCTGGAGCCAGGGTACCCTTGAGTGGAGGACCTGTCTAGTTAAAATGACGTATGGTGCTCAGGAACATGTTGACTCTTCTAAAGCAAATATCGAAATATATGGATATTAAACATTTTGGAGGGTCTGACCAAATAGCTCAGCGGATTAAAGCACCTGCAAGTGGGCCCAGGGACTGGGGATTTGATCCCGGGGTCCGCCATGCTGGCCCTGACCCCAAGGTGCTCTGAAACTGGGCATGGTGGCATGCACCTGTAATCCTGTTAGGAGGCTGTAAACAGGTGGATCACTATGAGTCTGACCTTGTAGTGAGACCCTGAACACCCTATAGACCCTTCCCTAAAATAAAATTAAAAAAAAAATTGGGGGAACACACGTCAAAATGAAAATCTGCCTTCCTGCTAGTTCTCAGCTGAGCTCACCATTTGGGAATTTAGGCTGAGAACAAACACTGCCTGTTGCCCAAGACTTTCTTCTCTCCCAACTGCTTCCTCGGCCACTTCCCTGGTCCCCATTGCAGACTGTGGAATGCAGCCCCTGAGCACTGTAGCTAGATTATGTGCCCTTGTCTTGCCCATCAGAGAGGCTGCGGATTAAAACACCAAGCTGTTTGTGTAAGTGCACTGCTGGTTGGTTGAAGTGAAGCCTGGAAGGCTCCAGCCTGGCCTGACCCCCAGGCCCTGGCCTGCTTGCAGCGGAAGCACTGCTCTCTGCAGCGAGTTCAGCTCTGCACTGGGGCTGTCCCGGCAAGCACAAGAGCAGAGATGAGGTGGGATGAGGAAGGGTCCGGGCTCAGGGACAGCTGGAGACTCCTGAAAATTTACACAGGACTCCACCCACTGATGAGGATGGCCCAGAACTCTGACCGCAGCTGTTCCAGGAGCTCTTCCCACCTGACATCAGGCCGTCTTTCAGCCCCTGTAAATGATACACTTCTCTGTTGGGGCTGACAGACATGGACTCTTTGCCTGCACCATAAATTCCATGCCAGGGCACCTTTACCCAAGCCTGGTGGTCTCTGCTGGTTCCAATTCCCCCATGTTGTACGTGTTACAAAGCTTCATTTCCATGTGGCAGCCAATCACTGTGCAGTCAGCTGTTAGAGATGTGCATCTTCCAATATGGAGATGCTTTTGTTCGCTGCTACTCATTTTTTTCCAAGTACATTGTCCTTTTTGGTTCTTACCATAATTTACCTCTTCTCACATCATGAAGAGTTGAGTGTACTTAGTAAGCCCACATTTATCCATACTTATCCATAAAAGATGCAAACATGTACACGCAAAGCATTATCAACCAATATGACACAATAATCATTAATAATGGTCAATGATATCCTAGAAAAATTTTTGTGGGCTAGCCAGATAGCTCAGAAGATTAAAGTGCCTGCTTAGGCAGAGCACAGTGGCCTGGGTTCAATCCCCCACATGCCGCCCAACCCTGGGTAGTGCTGAGACAGCAATCGAGACTGGGCATGGTGGTGCGCACCTGTAATCCCTGTTCTTGGGACACTGAAAACAGGAGAATCACTACGAGTCAGATCTATGTAGTGAGACCCTGTTCCAAATAAAAAAAATAAAAAATAAAAAAGATTTTGAGATCAGCTAATAACATGACTGATAAAGTGTCCTTTTCTAAATCATTATGGATTTGGGGATATCTGTTCAGGATCTAACTAAAGGAAGCAAATGTCATGGAGTCTTTGGTAGGACTTTTTGTTTTGTTTTGGTGCAGGCAGACCCTGAGGTTGGATGCTTCTTAAAGGCATTTTTTTTTTTTTTTTTTTTTTTTTTGTCTTTTTGAGACAGGGTCTCACTATGCAGTTCAGGCTGGCCTTAAGCTCACTTTGTAGCTCAGGCTGGTCTCGAACTCACAACAATCCTCCTGCCTCAGCCTCCCAAGTGCTGGGATTACAGGCCTGCGCCACCATGCCCGGTTGAGGTTGGATGCTTCTTATGAGTATTTCCTGGTAGATACAATGGTCCCATCCCGCCTTGCAAGCCCAAGGTCCTGAATTCGATCACCCATACCAAAAAAACTCCAAACCAAAACAAACAAAAAAACCCAGAAACAATGGTCCTTAAGTTCATTACAGGTTTGTGCAAATCCCTGATAATTCCACATGTCCCAGGACTTCAAGTATGTGTTAGCAAAAGCACCTGGCAAATCAGCTGGAGACACAGGCTTTGTGTGAGTGAAAGGCTGATTTATTTTGTCTGGGTACAGACTGAGATCGTGAATGCCTTAAATTAGGTTGGATTATAATCCCGCAGAATATGGAACATTTGGGGTCAGTGTAGATGCATAAACTATACTGGGCTTTCTAGTACTGGGAAGACTGCATGTCCCATCCTACATGTTTATGTCATCACTGGATGAGGACAGCATGGTTTCTCAGTGGTTTCCTGTTGTCTGGGGAGGGTGGCATGCTTGCTGAGGGGCCCTCTCTGAGTTCAGTATTGCCAAGGAATCAGGGACCACTGATTCCAGTCAAGATGGAATATTAAGGATCCCATTTATCCCTCCACATGAAGCAAATAAGGAAACAGACAAAATACGTGAAACAAAGGTTCTTGGGACTCAGGACAGTGAATCAGAGGCACAGAGGTCCATGGGAGAGAGGGGATATGGGCTGAGGAATGTCCCAGCTTCCCGCCTGGCTGGTTCCTGACAATGGTACAAAGAGAGCAGAGGAAGCCCAGAGGCTTGTGGAGAGGACAGAAGGGGGAATCTGGGGAAGACAAGGCCACTAGAATTCTCAAGTGTCCCCGAGAGCTAGTGAGGGAAAGAGCTGTGTGTCTTTCGCTGAGTTCAGGTGAGAACTAGGACAGAACCAGCTCCTTTTGCCGCAAGTTCAGAGCAAACTCTGAGTGACTTTAGCTTAACTGGGTAATTTAAAAATATCACTCTCAAAAAAAGTCACTTTTTCCTTGATGAACGAAGACCAGCTAATAATGAGACCTCCTTTTGCGATGGCTGCTAGGAAGCCCAGAACCACACATTCCAACCAGCATTGCACACACTAGGTCCACACTAGGTCTTAGTCTTACCTTTGTTATCCTTGCTTCCTTAACTGTAGTTCTCAAAAACATGAGAAGTACACAGTGTAGTTTTGAAAATTACCTTTTGGAATAAGGTATAAACAAACAGAGAAAAATTTTATAAAAGAAGATCAATATTCTCTTACAGATATAATGCTTTCACTCATATTATCGACATTCATTCTACTTCCAGGACACAGGGTCCAGACCCAAGGCCAAAGACAGGGTGGGGAGGGAGACAGGAACTTGGGCTGGGCAAAGGTCAGAGATGGAGCCAGGATAGGATGGCAGTAAGGGACAAGACTCGCGACTACAATGGGATGGGACTTGGAGTGGGGAACTCATATCCAGTGAGAATGTTAGATCCATCTGTTAATTTTCAAAAAGGGAAAGACTTGCTTATAGTGGAATATATGAAGATTTAGAGAATCAGTTGATACTAAGCCAGGTGAGATCCTAATGAATTTTTTTTTGTCTTTTTTTTTTTTTTTTGGCAGAACCAGGGATTGAAGTCAGACCCCTGTGCTTGCCAGGCAAACACTTATTCTACTGAACCATCTCCCCGGCCCCTTATACAGTGAGAGCTTAATACACAACAGGCCAGGTAAATAGCTCCTTAACAATTGCATATTGCATATTGAAAGGGAAAAGCAGCGGCTTCACAGTGGAGGAAGCCAGCAGCCACCAACCATGAGCAAAGGCGGCATCTGTAGTGATGGCACCTGGACAGCACACGTCTGCTGCTGAAACTCTCCACGTGATGCTGGTCCTTCAGGGCTGCTGCCAACACCAACGACCTGGAGCTAATTGCAAGGAAGCCTTGGACCACCCTGAGCATGGAATATTCTCATTCACCCTCTGGGACTAAGTCAGTCAAGACAAAGGTGAGCAGAGGAACGAGTGCACGAGACATGGTAACCGAATGTAATCTCTCACCATCCTGGTTGGGCCTTGGAGTGAGAAACAGACAATTCCAACAGCTGGCTCTGCCATATTGGACATTTCTAGATAACTGATGAAACTGCAAGTGTTTAGGAGTAAAGAAGCAGAGTTTAGAAAGCGTGTGATCACATGTGTAGAAGGAGGAGGGGGTAGAGACAGAGGAAGAGATGTTTGGCAAAATGTAAAGGAGGTTAAATTCAGTTAAGTGGAACTTGGAATTCCTTGTACTGTTCCTTTACTTTTTTCAAAATACATTGAGGGGGTGGGGAGATAGCTCTGCAGTCTAAGCAACTGCCTGGAAAATGCAAGGACCTAGGTTTCATCCCTAATTTTGCATGCGATGCTGGCACTAAAACCAGATGTGATGGTGCATACCAGCTCTAGGGAGACTGAGATAGGAGGATCACTATGAGTCTGAACTGTGTAGGGAGAACCTGAATCAAACTAAACAAACAGGGACCAGGTTTGATCCCTGGTGTGCCGTGCTGGCCCCATCCCCAGGGCAAGCTGAGAGTGACTGACACTGGGCAGATGGCACACACCAGTAATCCCAGCACTTGGGCGGCTGAAAACAGGAGGATCACTATGAATCTGATCTCTATAGTGAGACCCTGTAGGCCCTGTACTAAATTCATTAAAAAAAAATAGAAAAGAAACAAACAGCTCTTTCAGTTCCTCCTTTCCAAAATGACAAAAAAAAAAAAGAGAAGGAACAACAGTCAAGCCCATTTGCAGCATGAACTGCACCCAGTGCATACCCAAGGATAAGGCCATTAAGAAGTTTGTCATTCGGAATATAGCGGAGGCCATTTCCAAAGCAAGTAGACATCTTTGAAAGTCATGTGCTTACCTTACCAAGCTGTGTGTGAAGCTGCACTACTGTGTGAGTTGTGCCATTCACAGCAAAGTGATCAGAAATCGATCTCGTGAAGCCCACAAGGACTGAACTCCTCCAGCCTGACTTAGACCTGCTGGTGCTGCCCCACGACCTCCACCAAAGCCCATATAAGAGGAGATGGACTGAAGAAAACTCTCTTGAGGAAGAAATAATAAATTGAATGTTATATTTAAAAAAGAAGAAACAAAAACCAATAAATAAAATACGTTGATATAGTGCTCAAGCTAAAAGCCAAACAGTAGCTAGGTATGGTGCTACACACCTTTAATCTCAGCACTGTGGGAGGCTGAGGCCTGAGAACTGCCAGCTTGAGCCCAGTCTGGGGAACTTAGTAAGACCCTGTCACAAAATAAAGTTTTTTAAAAAAATAAAAAAAGGGGCTAGGAAGCTCAGTGAAAAGTTCCTGGGTTCAATCCTCACTACCACAGAAAAGCCAAATTATTTCTTTTGGTCAAGGGACAAGTATACATATAAAATGCTTTCCAGTCTCAAGACAGACCTACCAAAGACCAAGTAGCTGCTCACTGAAAACCACCATATCCCCAGCCCCCCTCCCTTTTTTTGAGACAGGGTCTCACTGTGTAGTGCAAGCAGGCCTACTGGCTTTAGGTAGCCTAGGCTGGCCTCAAACACAATAACCTTCCTGCTTTAGCTACCCAAATGCCAGGATTACAGGTGTGTGCCACCATGCCCAGCTAGGAACTAAATCTCTTCAATTCTGTTGGGCGGCTGAAAACAGGAAGATCACTATGAATCTGATCTCTGTAGTGAGACCCTGTAGGCCCTGTACTAAATTCATAAAAAATAATAGAAAAGAAACAAACAGCTCTTTCAGGTCCTCCTTTCCAAAATGCCAAAAAAAAAAAAAAAAGAAGGAACAACAGTCAAGCCTATTTGCAGCATGAACTGCACCCAGTGCATACCCAAGGATAAGGCACTGGGTGCACTTCAATGTTCCTAAGTAATTAAGCTCTGTTGACCAAGGTTAATCCTTAGTTTATCTGTAGAAAATGATATGCACTCAAGTCTTCAATCCAAAGACCAAATTAATAATTTGTGTGTCCTGCTATGCTGAGATTGCCTTCTGAGGAAAAAGCATGGAGGTAGGGGTGACTTCGCAGAGCGTCAGAGGGACTCTTAAGGAGTTTCAAGAGTAAACAAAGCTGCAGAATTAAAATTGGAGATAGCTTTGTCTACACTATTTATGTATTTCTCTTTTTTTAGAGAAAGTTGGTGAAAGAAGGGCCAGCGAGATAGCTTAATGGCCTAAGTGTCTGCTTAAGCAAGTGCAGGGATCAGGGTTTGATTTCCAGCACCACATGCAACGCTGGCCCCACTAGTCTGAGCTGCGTGAGACCCTGTACCAAATACATAAAAATAAAATTAAAAAATTAAGAATAAAGTTGGTGAAAGAATTTTATTATGAGGCCTAGCAAGTTTTTGTATCCTAACAGAAATGCATTTTTCACATCTTTTTCAACCTAACAAAGTATATACTTCTGGCTTCATCTGCATGTACTTCTGGTGGCCAAATGACACCGGGAAGATCATTTTCTTTTCCTCTGTTCTTTCTCTTTTTTTTTTTTTTTTTTTTTTTTTGCGGAACCGGGGATTGAACTCAGGCCCTTCCGCTTGCCACGGAAGCACTTATTCCACTGAGCCACCTCCCTGTCCCTTCCTATGCTCTTTCATGTAATTACAGTACCCTAGATTCTCCTTTTTTTCCCCTGAAAACATTTTCCCCCTAAAACTATTACTTAAAACTCCACTGGGCTTTGAGTGGCACTCAGGATAATAAGAAACAACCCACATGACCCAACCGGAAGTGGGGGAAGCTTGCCAGCCGCCCTCAATATTCACCAGAACTAATGTGTTAGGCATCCACAAGGTTGTGGAGCAAGACCAAGTCCTTGACAAGTATCTGCTTCCACTTTGTAGCACAGAGGAGGAGCTGGGCCACATTCTCCAATTCACTAGCTCAACCACATTTTTATCACCCAGAACCATCCAGCTTCCCAGAGCAGGAGCTCAGTGTACTAAAGATTAGTCCACGGTTAGTTGGGAGGCAGTGCCTTCTCATGATAGGTTCCATTTATGTTCTGAATCACTGAATATGGCGCTTTCTTCCAAAGCCAGTTATGAAGATGTGTAACTGTGCTGTCCAAAATGGCAGCCATTACTTACATATTGCTATCTGACAGAATTGAAGAGATTTAGTTCCTAGCTGGGCATGGTGGCACACACCTGTAATCCTGGCATTTGGGTGGCTAAGGCAGGAAGGTTATTGTGAGTTTGAGGCCAGCCTGAGCTATCTAAAGCCAGTAGGCCTGCCTTGCACTACACAGTGAGACCTTGTCTCAAAAAAAGGGAGGGGGGCTGGGGAAATAGCTCAGTGGCATAATTGCCTGCCTGGCAAGAGCAAGATCCTGAGTTCCATCCCCAGTACCGCAAAAACAAAGAACAAAAAACACATTTTCAAAAAAACAAAAACCAAAAATCAACAAACCAACCAACCCACAAATAAAACCTCAGTTCCTTACATTAGCCACATCTGAAATGCTCAGTAGCCACAAGAGGGCTGTTATCACAGAGGACAGTATTAAAGTCTGTTGGTCTTTGTAGGTGTGCAGAAAGGTCACATACCAAGATTTTGCTCTCTATTCTCATGACTACTAGTCTACAAGGTCTCATATTCAAAGAAGGAATTCGATACTATGGTTCAAGCAGGCTGGAACTCTGCCAGGTGGCCACCTGGGGCTTCTCATTCTCATGGGCAAATAGATTTTTAAAAAAAAGGTTATGGTATTGATTCATATTGGTAAAAACTGAATTTTGCTTTGACATGTGAGTTTCCAGCTCTTGGAAGGTTACAGCACCCAGTTTATTCTTCATTCATATGATGTGGACCATAAGTTAACAGCTAAGGCTCTGCCCATGTTCTCCTCGTTCTGTGACTTGGGCTTCATTCTGTGTCTCCATCAAGTAATGGTCCCAAGCTCATGACAGATGGGGAGGAGATGGAAGAACTACAGGATTAGTATCAGGAGTCTCCTAAGGTCATTTTTTTTTTTTTAACTAAAGCAAACCATGCAGCCAGTCTGATGGACATGCACAATCGCCCACAAGCAGTGTCCTTTAGTCCCAAGGAGTATTTTTAAAAATTTTGACAAGGAGTACTTTTAATAAAATATAACAGGTGGAATGGCTGACATAGATCAGGAAGGGCAGTGTTCCTGATGCCAGTAGTCAGATGCACACATCTAAATTTTCAGATCCTTTATGTTACTCCTTCCCTATCTGTCCACAAGTCTATAGTTGGTCATCATTTAGTAAATGTCACCAAAGGACAAGACAGGGCCATGACAGAACTAAAAAGTTGGCTACACAGTGGGATTCTGGACCTAAGAGGGTAACATAACATTGTGGGTTTTTTTCCCTCTGGGAACAAAATGTCACCATGTGAGGCAAGGGGATTTGAGGAGATGGCAAAAAATGTAGAGGTGTATTAAGGCTGACAGTTGCCCCAAATTGTGCCTGGTGCTCCCACTTTCTCCCTAACTGCATGGATTTCCTCTGGGAGGTCTCTTCAGTATTACATCATGCCTGGTGCTTTGCAGAACTTTGGCATCTGCATCACCATGGAAGCCAAGTGCCTAGATCCTTCCCCTAATTACCTGGCCTCTATCCATTTCCAACCTGGTTACGCAGCTTTCAAATGTACTTACTAGAAATCTCTTATGTGCGTATGTTAGCTGGACTGGGGATCCAAGACCCTCTCTGAGCCACCCTTGGGGTGGCAGGCACCATGCCGAGCGTCCTGTGCACACTGCATTATCACAGACATCCATAATTCTTCTGGGAAAGACCATATGTAAAAGTTAACTGCAGGTAAGCAACAACCCCAGTGCCTATTTGTTGCAGCTAATTAGGAATTTTAAACAGGGAACACAGGAGCCATCGTTATAGGAATCGAGGTGAGCTCCTTGGGCCAAGTAACAGAAGTGCGTAGGCAACCTGCACACTTCCTGTCTCCTACCTTGCTCAGTGTTGGAGAGTAGGAAGAACAAACAGATAAACCTCTGTCACAAATAAAGCTGGTGACCTCTCCAACAAATGGTGCTGGGAAAACAGAGTCTGTCTGCCAAATGATGAATCTGTTCTATCTTACATCATATATGTATACAAATATAAACTAAAACTAGATCAAAGACCTAAATTTTCAAACCAAAAGTATGTAACTCCTAAAATATAGGTGAAAGTATTCATAATTTTGGATGAGGCAAGGATGATTCCTAAAAGTATGATGTTAAAGCACAGGCAATGAGAAAAAAAAAAAAGTGTTGGTCATATACCTCAGTGGATTAAAGTGCCTGCTTAGGCAGACACAGGGATTGGGGTTTGATCCCTAGCGTGCTGTGCTGGCCCTGCCCGACTGAGACTGGGTGTGGTGGCACTCGCCTGTAATCCCAGCGTTTGGGAGGCTGAAAACAGGATCACTAGGAGTCCAATCTGTGTAGTGAGACCCTGTACTACATACATTAAAAAAAAAAAAAAGCAACCCACAGAATGGAAAATATTTACAAATTACACATCAGACAAGGTATTAAAATTCAAAATACACAGAAAAACTTCTCTAACTTGAAAAACACAAGACTCAATTCCATTAAAAATGGCCAAATAACCTCAACAGTCATAAATGGGTCTGTGACTGTGTTGAAGCACACTGTATTTGGTACTTAATTTACTGGAAAAGCAAGAGCTGTCACTTGTTTGATATTTGAGATCCAAACCAGAACTTGTTGCTATCAACTGCCTGGTGACCCACTACCATTTTCAGCCGGAATAGTTTGGTACTCATTATTTTTGATGCTCTTCATGTCTCCAATTAATGACCACTACAGACACTTGAAAAGATATCAATATTATTAGTCATCTGGGAAATGCAAATCAAAACTACAACGAACTACCAGTGTACACCCATTAGCAAATGGCTATTATACAAAAAGTATTGGCAAGAGAGAACCCTGACCCTCTTGTATCCCCAGTGGGTATATCAAGTGCAGCCACTGCGGAGGGTCCAGAATTTCCTCTGTAAATGGAACATAAAATTTCCGTGACCTAGCGCATCCATACCAACCCTCATACATTATTCACAACACTAAAATGTGGAAGAAATTCATGGGGAAATGGGTAAACCACAGGATGTATGTGAGTTAGCATTCTAGCTGTGACAGCATACCCAAGAACCACAACTTAGTAGGTTTTGTTTGGCTCATGATTTTAGGGGCTCAGGTCCATTGCGCTGAAACCCATGGAGAGGCCAGGCCAGGACACCATGGCAGGAGAAAGCTGCCGACCGCATGGCAGCCAGGAAGCAAAGGATGAGAGAGCCTGAGAAGGGCATGGGACAAGACACGCCCTTCAAAGGCACAAGTCCAGCGAGCCGCCCCCTCCACCTGGGCTACCTCCCAATAGCCCATGCAGCATCGACCCCAGCAGGACCCTCATAGTTCAGTCAGTTCCTAGTCCCTCCCCCAAGCTTGCTGCATGGGGATCAAGCCCTCAGTATACAAATCTTTGGAGGACACTTCCCATTTAAATGACAACGGTTCATGATAGAGTATTATTCTCCTAGAAAACTGTCATGTGCCCTGATACAAACCTTGAAAAATCAGCTAGACACAAAAGCTCAGGGTACAAATCCACTTTTGAGGGCCATCTGGAAGAATTTGGTTTTATTGTATTACGTTTTTAAAATTTTGGTTGAATTGCTTTTTAGATGAGGTGTTTTGGTCTTGTTTCGTCTTAGTGCCGAGGTCCGAACCCAGGCCTACAAGCTTGCTGAGGCAAGTATTGCATGGCTCAGCTAAATCCTCAGCACCTATCTAGAATTTGGGATGGGGAAAAGCTGCTGACCAATAGGGGTGGCCATATACTTAATACGACTGCTTTGATCTTATGCTTAAGGCAGCTAAAAAGACAGTTAAAGCAGCGAACTGTGTCAGGATTATTTTACCATAATGAAAAACAGCCAGAACTGGAGCTGGTGATATCTTCAGAGTTGTGAATTCATTGTGGCTCATGTTGATCAAAGATGTTTAGAAAAAAGTGACTCCCCCACCCCCCCCCCCAGTTTTCATTTCTTTTCTGCATATTTATTCTAAATCCTGGTGGTAGCTACATTTTGTATATTTTAGTTATTAATATCCTTCAATTTATACACTAGACCATACCACCTAAGGACTTTGGCCTTTCCATTACAATAAAATTATCTGAAAAACTGTTACCAAGTTTGGAAGCCTGCAGTAGTCCAACCTAGAATACAGGGTCTGCGGCAATGTAAGACTCTGGTGGACTGAAAGCACCCCGGAAACAAGTCATCAGCTGCAGCTGGCAGTGGGAGACTGACCAGCTCCTAAGATGCCATCCACCAAGCCTCAAAGTCAAAACTGCCAGGGGGTGTGGCAGTGCAAGCCCTCGGCAGGTGCACGTTGGCCAGTGGCAATTTTTAGACTGCTGACCACAGGGAATTATTTGATACTGGTTAATTATTGTCCCAGCAACATCAGGTTAAGACAGCTGGAGTGGCAGGAGGTTGAGGTATCTGTAGGTGAACAGAGTCCACACTTGAGGTTTCATTTTTGTTTGCTTACCACTCACATGCAGAGAATTTCTTCTGCTCTGAATAATTACATTCATCAAAAGTTTATCCTGGTGTCACCCATGTCCTGGTCACCAAGGTTGTAGGTCACTGCTTTTTAACAGAAGGGGAAAAACTGGGGAAGGGGGGCTTTTTCATGAAACTACAAGGTTGTGATATTCTAACCAGATCACTCAGAACAAATGGGTCCGCATGACAACTGTAGAAGCCACACACACACACACGCATGCACGCACACACCTATGGGGACACACACACACACACGCACAGCCCTAGGATGGGCAAACCTATAATCCCAGCTACTCTGGAGGCTTGGGGCCAGCCTAGGCAGTTTACTGAGTCTCAAAACAAAGGGCTGGTGATGGCAATGCCCCTTTTTGATGTGCAGTACTGAAGGCCATTTAAAACCTGGAGAGATGTGGGAACTGACAAACCAATCTGAGTTTTTGAAGCTCCACTTCCACCTTGAATGTCAGTGTTGTGCTGCTTTGGCTTGCAGGGTGGGCAGCACGCCAGTGAGCAAATAGGAAATGGCAGGTGTTTACATGGGCCCAGGATCTGCTCTCCCGACTCAGAAGTGCATAGTTCAAATGAGACCCCAACTGTGGCACAGGCTGCTAGCGGATGACCAAGCCAGCAGAGCACTGCGTGCCACCATCATGGCCATGTCTCATGGACCTGCAGTTCTTTCCAGGGTCACATGCTTCTTCCCAGGGCTCCAGGACACCCTACTCACAGGTCAGTGGTCAGTGTCCCTGACCGACGGCCTGATCAACATTCTGAAGCACTGCTAGGTTTGGGGCAGTGCCTCATCTGAAGATATGCGGTGGGGGGTGACTACAGCATGCCCTTCAGTTGGAGGTAATCAATATCTATTCATAAAGGGGCCATTTACAAACTTAGTGAAAGCTCCCAGAAGCAAAGGATGTAAGAAGCTGAGCAGTATGGTGACAACTGCCTGTTATCCCAGTTGAGAGGCTGAGGCGGGAGGACAAGTTTGAGTCCAGCCTGGGCAACTTGACAAGACCTTGTCTCAACAAAACACCAGAACAGAGCCGGGGGGTGTACCTCAGTAGTACAATGCTCACCTACTATATGCCAGGCCCTCAATTCAACTCTACCACATCAAATGAAAGCCCAAAAGCTAAATTTTTCTGAGGGACATATCTGGAATATATCCTTACCCAAGCTTCTCTTGTCTTGCTTATGGGATAGGAGTATAGAAGGGTCTTTAAGACCAACATCTTCACTGGCCTCTTTGACCTTCTCCTGCCTAAGGCTTTATTTTCCTTTGCACATGTTTCCTTGGCATCACAAAGCTTTCTACCCAGCCCTGCCCATGTGAATCCAACCTTCCTACCATTGCCAAGCAGCCACCCTGTCACTCCAGGAGGAGGAATACGGGCCTCTCTCATAATTATGAGTATTTACACTGTGAGACCATTTAGGACAGTCCCCAGAGCTCTGCTTCTGTGGCTGCCCAGACCCACATGTGGTGCCAGCAACATTCTCTGCAGATGCATGTGCAAGTTCACTGTGGCTCCCTGGCAGTGATTAGCTTGCTCTTTGGTTACCTTGCACTTGCTTTGGTCAATGAGCAACCTGGGCAGAGGAGACAGCAAGAACAAGACCCCAGGCTTGAGTGAGACAGGCATGCTCTGGAGCCAGTGTGCTGCAGTGAGGGGGAGGAATTAAAGAGGTCAGAAGGGCCAGCAGAGGACAACTCAGGGATCTGAACAGAGTGACAGGACCCCAGGGGGAGCATGAGAAGATGAAAGGGTTTGCCTATGAGGAGCAACATCGAGTGAATCTTTATTTAAATCTTTTATTTGGTACAAGGTCTTGTTGCACAGTTCAGACTCATAGTGATCCTCCTGTCCTAGCCTCACCAGCACTGGGATTGCAGGCATGTGCCACCAGACTTGCTTTTAGTAGCTGGCTCAGCATGGTGCAGGCACAGCCTATGGTAATGGGGATCGAATCCAGGTCCTCGCACTTGTCAGGCAGGTGCTTAGACTGCCAATCTATCTACCCAGTCCGAGTGAATCATCTGACCTGGTATATTTTAGATCTAGAATGTCCCCTAAAATCTGTGTTCAGCAGTGAGGCTTTATGAAGTTGACAGATAGTGAGTAGTGAGTGCTAGGTATGGTTAGGAGGTGGGCCCTGGTCCAAACAGCACTGCTGCAACCAAAGGTCCTACTTCTCCCCACACCAGCTCTTTCCTTTTCCATTTTGTAGCTACCAACAAAAGCAACTGTCCCTCCCAGGCCTTTCCTGCCTGGGAACCCATCAACTAAGGACTGAATGAGCTTCATCTTTGTTCATGATGCAGATGCTGGACATTTTGTCTGTGACAAGAAAGGGACAAAGACAGTAGTAACGTTCACTTCAGATGAATGGTTAACAGCTTCCCAGCTCATTCCATCCCACAAGGTGAAAACGAACGCTTTAGAGAGGCCACGGAGGGAGTATGGAGAGGAGGCCTACAATCATCATAAACCTCACACGGTAAATGTGTTCCTAATCAAGCCTGCAAGCAAAGGCCAACAGCTGAAGTTGCACTCTCTTCCTCCCCTTGCTCAGGCTCTTGGAAGGGGCCAGTGGAGCCACAGTAGAGGGAGGAGCAGAGACACGCATGACGATGTACCAACCCGTACACAACAGTGATCACCAGAAAACACAAGGGTGGTTAGTGGTGCATTAATTACCCTTTAAATTCCATTCAAAATTTCCTTAGCTTTAAAAAAAAAAAAAGTACCTTTTCACTTTAAATGACTTCTTTCAAGTTAAAGTCCAAGAAATTCAGCTTAAGATTTAAAAATTCATTTTTTACATGAAATATTCCTGTTTTTATACCTGATAAAATGACTTTTGAGTGAAACTATTTGACACTGAGTTCATGAAGTTACCATACCAACAGCTTCAGAGGTCCAATGACACACTATTCAATCCTGGAGAGCTGCTCCCCAGGAAGCTTCCTTCTTGGCACCTGTGTCCCTCCTGGGAACTGTGGTCCTGTCAGACACCAAATCCACATGCTCCTCAGGCAGGAGCTGCCTCTGACGCTCACAGTGAAGCAGCACTGACACTCCTGTCACTGTGAAGGTGATTATGGACAAAGACACTTACACAGGAAAAAACATGACCAAACTGTCATCCTTTAGCCTACCATGTGTGCTTTACAAGAACTGGAACAGGATGGTAAACTAGTCTTTACAATATGTAAGGATGTAGAATTGGATTCTTGCCCTTTAGTATTAATGGAATACTAAAGTACAGTGTAGTCTGGGAGATTACACAGTGGCACCTCAGTTCACAAACTTGTTGCACAATTCTGGAAAAGATGGCCACAGTTATGTTCATCACTCAGTGCAGAGCTCACAAACGAAAGTATTCATGAACCGAGTACCACTGCAACAGGGGGACCCACAAAACAGATGTTCTAATTTTGGTGGTTCAAGAGTAAATACAAAGGAAGAAAACCAAACTAACTTCCCTCAGGTGATCTAGGCACTAAAGCAGTTTCACTGCCTTTAATAAATTTCAAGGCTACTTCTATTTTCTAAGGATCACCACAGCAGGGTGTCTGTCTGCTGAAATACATCAAACCAGATAGACAGCTAGAAAAGCTGAACTTCTATCAATTACATGCATTTTTGCTTCCTACACGTAATGACAAGTTTAAAAAGTCACTTCTTTTGTGACAGTACTACTGTATATTTAATCACTAGAAAAATTTACTTTGTTAGAAATATTCTGCGAACTTTTAAACAACCTTTCAATACCCCAAGTAGCTAAATGCTCAATGGCTAAAATTGAGAACCATGTTTCTAAGATTGTGATAAACAATGAATCACTGCAAAAAATAATTTCTACATTTCAAATCATGTACACAATCAAGATTGTCATTACTGATGGTGGGGCTACAGCTGAGTGGTATAGTACTTGCTTAACATGTTCAAGGCCTTAGCTTTGATCTCCAGCCCTGCCACCACTGAAATAAATACTGATACTAAGGTGACAAGTATCCCGATATGGAGGACATATATAACTTTCCTGACTCAGATCAGTCACAAACTCTCTAGCAAACCCTCTGATTTTTAAATACTACACCATTTCAGACTATTATTACCATGTTAAGCACAACAAAAATGCATTATGAATACAAAAGGTACCACATAGCTAGAGGATCCTGGAACTTCACTTCAAGCCCCCATCTCTGTAACCAGGAGCACACTTAGAGAACTGTGTTTTGCTGACAGGCTGGGCAGGATCCACCCACCTCAACACTCCAGTAACATATTACACAATTCAGAACACATTCTAAAGTTTTCATCTCATTTTTATTTATCATAATCCTGCTATGCACATTTATATTTGGATTTCCCTTCCTGGCCACTGCTGGAATAGCTCTTCTCATATTATCCTAACAGTCTGCTGATCTCATGCTATTTGTGCAAATTTAGCACTGCATATTATCAAACTTCCTATACGCAAATCTGTTCAAACACGTACAGTTCTTAGACCTGCCTTCCAGTTCTGAGGACATACTTGGAGGCAAGGAGTGGGGATGCAGAAAACACAAGACAGTCTACCTGCTGAGAACATCTCATTTCAAAGACAAATGGAACAAGTTAAAATTAGTTTTAAGATGTTTTGTAGGTTAAAAAATGGTCAAACCAGTTGGAAATTTTGTTGGTTCAAAATAAACTTGGGAAAAATATTTTTGTGTAGCTATAAAAAGTACTTTGAATTATAAGCTTGCACCTAAACCACACAGCAGAGGACACACATGTAGTATGTTTAGCTAACTCACTGCAAATCAATATACTGACATGAAACTACACTATAAAAAACCTTTAGGATACTAACAGTCACATGCAAACCACAGGCAACCAGCAAAGCAGTCAGGTGGTGGATTTCATGGTAAAGTTCTAGAGTGCACATATACCTAGAGTTCTGGGCATGGTTCAGCAAAGAATATACCTTTCAATTAGAATAAAGTTTGATTTAATGGGAATTTGAACCTAAGCTTTTAAGCAACAGCAAGGGAAAAGGTGCTTCAGCATTAGTTTAGCAATGAACAAAGAAGAAAAAAGCAATTAAAAGATGAAAATTTGATACCCTAAAACATTAATATCCCTCAAACAAACTAAAACAAAATTGCAGGATACACTGACAAGAGGCACCAGGTATACAAACCAGAATCTTATTTGCCTCAATTTTAGCTTTAAAACTTGCTATGTCTGATTACACATTTTAGGACACACAAAATGATTGATCTCTTGCAGTTCACAGAATTTCACATTTATTACATTTCAATTCTCAAATCCAATTATAGACACTAACACTAGATTCACCTAAAAGCTCTTAAGGTGACTTGGACAGAGGTGAATGTGGAAGAGATATGACCAGTCACGGGAAGGCACAGCGCAGCTCTGCAAGGGACTGAGGCCACGTGCACAAGGCCAGGATGCCCTCTTCCTGGCCGAGTCTCAACTCTGTTAAGAAATACACCACCAGCCGGGCATGGTGGCGCAGGCGTGTAATCCCAGCACTCGGGAGGCTGAGGCAGGAGGATTATTGTGAGTTTGAGACCAGCCTGAGCTACAAAGTGAGCTTAAGGCCAGCCTGAACTGCATAGTGAGACCTTGTCTCAAAAAAGACCAAAAAAAAAATACACCACCACCCAGAATCTGGCACTGGAATGTTTTTTTTCTTTTTTGGCGGAACCAGGGGTTGAACTCAGGCCTTGCACTTGACAGGGAAGTGCTTATTCCACTGAGCCATCTCCCTGGCCCCTAATTTCTTTTCTTTTTTTTTTTTTTTACCGGAATGTTTTTGCTTTAAAGAAATAATTTTTGGCTTATTGCTGGAATGTTTTCATGAGAGCTATCAACCTAGACCTTTTTGCTTTCAGTAATCTTCCTAGCTTAGAGAAAGGTTTACTTCAATTTCTGAGTATCAGACTTGTCTTTTTAGCAAATTTACCAGTTCAGCTGAAAAAATTCTCAGTGTCTCCCAATAACTAATTCAAACTTTCCAATTTCCCAGAACAAACACGTTGCTTGCAATATGAAACAATCATAAACACACACATTGTGCAATTCCCTGTTTATTGTTACCGATTTTGCAAACTAGAAAATTACTTCTAATTTTCATCTTGTGTACAATCTGCAACCACTCAGAGGCTGAATGCAATATCTTCAAAGGACTTCAAGACAAAAGTACACTCTTAAAGTTGGAACTGAACTCATTGGACCAGAAAATGGTACAAAACACAATATACACATTTATGGAACTTTTTAAAAGTGTGCATCACAGAAACTGCTAAAGTGGATAAATGTGCAGAATTTTATTACATTGTGTTTAAGAAAAATATTTCTGCAGTTGTACTACATTTATATATTTTTTAAAAAATGGAATCTATATTTAATGAGACATGCTCTTCACATGTTTCCCCATTTGAAACACAAATAAGGTGAAGTCATTTCACTTGCAAAAGCCAACCAGTACTGAGGCAGCACCATCACAGCGGGGATCCTCCTGCACAAGTGCTGCCGAGTTAGGGTCTGACCATGTGAGACAGCAACTTCTATGTTCTGAAAGCCCCATCAGGGCAATTAAGTAACCTGAACATCCACTTTAGGCAACAAATATAGCCATTTAGTATTTTTTAACACTTTTGTAGTTATCTTGTTAATGCCATACTTTGGTGACTATCTTCATCCTGATTGTAATGTTCTCTAGTAGATACTGAATTACTTAGAATCTGAAATAAATTAAACATTTAATGAACTCTAATTCTGGGAAATCCAAAATCATAAAACTCAAGTGGAATCTGACACTAGTTGTTAACATTGTATGTGCGCTATAGGCTCATTAAAAATTAACTTAAGACAAAGACACTATCCTCCAAAACTAGACCAATTCTTTGTACTCTTGCAAAATTTATTTTACCCGAAAATACATTCTTTTTTTAAGGATATTTTTTGAGGCCGAGGAAATGGCTCAGTAGAATAAGTGCTTGCCTGGCAAGCTCAAGGGCCTGAGTTCAATCTCTGGTTCTGCCAAAAAGAAATGTTTTTTACAGTGATCACATTCATCTTGGGGAATTTATACCCGTACAAAATATATTTTAATATTAAATTCTAGCTGGCTCCCATCTCCTCTTTTAAAAAACAAAAATTTCTTAACACAGATGTGAATTTTTTATGGCCTTGAAATGTTTTTATGGGCTCTGCAGGAGAAAAGTTGCTGCCCTGTTATGCTGTACAGCAGGGTCTCAACCAGGGAGATTATGAACCACAGCAGCAGTGTAGTATCTAGAATTCATGCATATGCCTTACGTGCTCCCTCCCTCAGGCGAAGGGGTCCCGAAGGGGTCCCTGGGATTCACCAGTCGCAAAGGGCCTGAGACTACCAAAATCTGGGCCACTCACTACAATCTTGGACGCTTATAAAATTTTTCTGATACAAACCTATCTTACTTTAGATGCTATAAATATAAAATCGCTAAGTACATTTTGTGCTAAATGAGAAAGGAAAAGTCGGGGACTTGCTGGTTAGCTCAGTTGTTTAAACACCTGTTGGGGCAAACCCAGTCAATCCCCAGCTCCCCAAGCCTTACCAGGCCTGCCCTTAAGGCAGCCTGAGCCAGCCAAAAAAAGAAAGAAAAAGAAAATCCTCAACTTTTAGGCCAGTCAACTAGCTCAGCAGATTAAAGCGCCTGTTTAGGCAGATGCAGCAGCAGGTTCCCCAGTGTGCAGTGCCAGCCCCATCCCTGGAGCACGCTGAGGTGATGGAGACTAGGTGTGGTAGCACGCCTGTAACTGTAATCCCAGCTCTTGGGAGGCTGAAAACAGGAGGATCACTAGGAGTCTTACCTACGCAGTGAGACCTGGTAGACCCTTACTAAAAAGAAAGAGACAGACACATAGACACAAACAAAGGAATAGTGAACAACTTTTCTAAATATTTAGTTTGGGAAAGCCACAGATAAAAACAAAGAAAAGAACCAAAGGGCTGGCTTTTGGGTAAAGCAGTGTCTTCCTCAGTGGATTTTATGTTGGAAAATTAATAACTTTATCATCATCTTCCTTGAAAAATGAATTGCCTGAGCATGCAGACTACCTACTGCACTTAAGGATGAGAGTAACCTGCTCGGCTCTTCAACGGAGCTCTACTACACTCCTCATCCCAAGGGTTTTTCAGTCCAGGTTAACAAAGTACTAAGTGAATTAATGCATCAAATTCTGCTTTGGGCGCTCCCTGGTAGTCTAGTGGTTAGGATTCGGCGCTCTCAAATTCTGCTTTGCTCAAGAAACTGGAATTGGCCTGTTTTTTGATTTGTAAAAAGAGTGGAAGAGAAGCAGAGAAAATGAGGGCAGTATTCAGGCAGGTTAAAAAGGGAAAAAAGTTACTGTGTTGACCTTTACCTTAAAAGGCCCTTTCCATCATCTAATAAGGGCCTAACCGTTAATACCAGCTGAGCTTTTCCAATTAGCACTCCTACCTACTGGTAATAGAAATAGGAAAACCCTGAGAGCAGAGGCTGCTAGCTAAATATATAAAGAGGGAAAGACTGTGTTGAGGTCAACAAAAATAGAAAATATTCATTTGTCAGTAAAGTAGGGATCAATGCCTCTCATTTCTATACAGGATTCTACCAGTAATAATCCATTCTTAACCAATATATTGACAAAAACCACACAATGTATATATTTATAAAATGTATTATTAAACATTTCAACCATATTCTCAAGTAATAATATATAATTTAAAACAACAAAATAAATGGCACAGTATTGAAGGAAATAAAGATCAGGCTTCTACATTTTAAACTGCAAAGAAAATTTCTTTATGCCTAGAAGAAAAACTAAAGATTTACCACTTAATTAAAAATGTCATCTCTAGCAGTATCCTTAAGCAAAAGTGCATGAAATTCTTTAAGTTCCCTCCAAAGAACAACCTCAATGGGGAACAATTTATATATGGAAATATTTACATGCCTTTCCTAACACCAAATTATAATACAATACCATAAAACTCGTTAAATTTGAGCAAAAAGTGTGTACCATGAACTTAAAAAAAAAAAACAAGTTTCATTAGTTCTTTCAGCAATCACATGTTGAATTTCTAGATGAATTTATACATGATTAACTAAAGATTAATAGTAAAATTATTTCAAACTATTCAAATGTGGTAATGATTAAAATTTGATATTAACATCGGCACTATGTTACAAAGAACCAAGTTTTAAAGATGGATTTAGTTACTTAATATAAATTTAATTTATAATTTAAAAACCCTAAACTCAAACCCAATTAGTATCCCAGGGTAAAATTTGTAAGAAACTCATTATTTATTTTTCTGATATGCAACTGCCAGCACGAAATATAAAGACTACCCATAGGGTATTCAGGTTTAATAACGAACTTGCATTATCACTCCAATTCTTCCCTTATACTGAACAAAAAATTTTTGAATGAGATTTTTAACTTTGAGAAGAAAATAAAATAGAAAAAGGATTTTCAGATGAATAAAAGAGAATTACAAATGAGCTCTTCTGAGGAAGGTTGTGCCGGCAGGTGCAGATACACATTCTTGTTTCGGTGAGCAACCTGGCCCCCTGTCCACTCTGGAGGACCAGGACCCACTTCACTTGTTGATCTTCCCAAGGTACTCACTATCTTGAGCAGCATTTCGCGTGCTAACACTCAAAACTGTGGGAAAACTGAGTTATTAAGTCTTGTTAACCTATGGTAAAACAAGCTCATTACAAGCCAATACTGTAATTAACATTTTAACTATGGAACATTTTTCAATCCAAACTTCTTAATGTTATAAAAGTTAAGTGGTGAATTGCCTAATATTCTAGAAGCAAATTAATGTGTTACAATCAAAAAAATGTGAGGGTAGTTCTAAAACTAAGTACGTAAGTACCGTTTTAGTATTTTAGTCAATGTCAATACTGAAAACTGCTTCACTTATCTGTGAAAAGTATAGCCAGAAGAAAGTGGCAATTAATTAGGAGATAAAATGTTAAAACAAAGGTTGTAAAATTGTAAAACATTAAGGCACTAGAATCTGCTATGTAAAACTAAATCTTCTATTAACAGCAGCAAGTTAGATTCCTCCTAATGAGAGATAGAAAAGTCTATGGGGAGTACCACAGTAGTCATCCGTAAGGAAAGAAAATAACAGAATGCAAAGTTTCCAGGGGTCTAGGGAGACAGCTCAGTGGAACTTTATTTTTTTTTATTTTTTTATTTTTTTTGTGTTTTTGAGACAGGGTCTCACTATGCAGTTCAGGCTGGCCTTAAGCTCACTTTGTAGCACAGGCTGGTCTCGAACTCACAACAATCCTCCTGCCTCAGCCTCCCGAGTGCTGGGATTACAGGCCTGCACCACCATGCCCGGCTTCTCAGTGGAACTTTAACTGCTTGCCTGGCAAGTACAGTTTGATCCCAGGTACCACCAAAAATAAGTTCCCAGGCAATACCTCAAGACACTAATTTGCATAAAACAGGGCAAGGACTAAGAATTTAAGAGATACAAAACTCAAGGGTGGGCTGGGGAGATGGCTCAGTGGAATAAGCACTTCCTTGGCAACCGTGAGGGCCTGAGTTCAATCCCCGATTCCGCAAACAAACAAACAAAAAAAATAGATTAGATAGATAGATAGACAGACAGACAGACAGACAGAGAGATCGATCTATATCTTTCCTGATGTTTTGCATGCCAACAGCTATCACATTGAGCTCGAGGTTCTGCAACTTCTGGACCTAGATTAGGAAGGAGCCAGCCTGCTGTGGCACAGGCTGAGCTTCCAAGGCAGTGCTAGTACATCAGGTCAGCAGTCTATGCAAGTAGTGCTCATGTTTGTTAAATATGTATCTAGACACTTGTAAAGCTGTAACTTAGAACATTATCATATTTCGCACTCTACCACAGATTTTAGACATTAAGCATTTATTGTAAATTAAGTATGGAACTGGTTCTGTAAGTCCAACTATCATGAATTTCTAAATATAAATAGTACCTGTTTTTCTTCATGCTGAATTAAGATATAAATTAAATACAATAAGTTACATTTAATCACCTGACAAATAAGAGGGATACTGAAGAGTTCGCTAGTACGCAACTACTAACTACTTAAATCCAAGACATTTCACATTAGTTCTCCTACAATTCCCCTAACTTCACATCAGTTTTAAGGCTATATATACAATTATGTATATGTCTAACTTAGGGAGAAAACAAATGCAACAAAAGGGATTCTACTAGCTTTTATACAAGTTTTGATTTTGTATCTAATGCTGTATTTTAATGTTACATTTTAGTAGTTTTCTAGTGGGAAATCAGCCTATTAACTGTTTTAATTACACAGTGATAAATACAAGAGTCAACCTAAAGAGACAAAAATACAAAAGCGCACACAACAGTAGTCTTTTCATTGTGACAGATTGCAAAACTTACTTTCACATGCTTCATCAGAAGAATTTAAGCCTAAATTAAATTAGATATTTTATACCTACAATTCCTTAAGTTTTGAAATTTAAAGGCCAACAGCTAAATAGTATCAACATGCTGTTGCAAATCACAAATACATTTTAACCACTTGGATTATAAAGACATGTGCCAATTAAGTC
>PVKA01014883.1:0-51295 GCA_004027165.1 Ctenomys sociabilis | reverse complement strand
TGAGCTACAAAGTGAGCTTAAGGCCAGCCTGAACTGCATAGTGAGACCCTGTCTCAAAAAGAAAAAAAAAAAAAAAGAATTTGGTGAATGCTGGAAGGCGATAGTGCTTTGCATTCACAAACTTAGTTCTGTACATACCTTAGCCTGCTTTTAACACTCAATAAATGTGAGAAGTTTTAGTGGCTTGGGGCTCACTTGGAGCAGGCCTCGGCTGGTGGGTCTTCTGGGCAATATTAATCCAGTCTTCCCTCCATTTCTTTCAGCTCTGACTGATTTCATACAACATTTTACAGATAAATAAACGATAGCTGACAAGAAAACAAACTAGCTCTGCGCTTCTCACCATTATGGGTCAGAGTTCTGAGTTTTCTCTAAGGGAAGGGAAGGGAAGAGAAGGGACAGAAGAGGAGGGAAGGGACTTGAACCTACCACATAGCTTGGGCTGGTGTCAAACTCACAATGATCCTCCTGCCTCAGTCTCCTCCTGAGCACTTGAAATTACAGCATGCACCACCACACCTGGCACTTTGTTTTCAATAAGAAATTAGAGGATGCATATTTTCCCCTGAGAGAAACTGAACATCCCCTACAAGTGGCTGCAAGAGTGGTTCTCAAAATCAGCCACATGCTAAGCCTCAGGAAACTGTCTCCCACCCAGTGAGATCTGGCTGTCCTGATTTAGGGCGTGGCTGGGACCCCAAGCAGGATTCCCACACACAGCCACAGCCATGGGTCCCAGGCTTGGACAGCACATGCTCAGGGCCTCCCAGCCCTGGGAGCAGAGATGTCATCACAGATATGGTTCAGGCATTCAGTTCCCCCAGTGTCACCTTAGCTCTTCTCAGCCTGTGACCTGGATCTCCACTCTTAAACACAAATGGCCATTGTACCTCTAACCTTGAAGGACTGGAATACAGCAAAGAAAGCGAGGTTAAGCCAGGTGCAGGGGTGCATGCCTGGAAACCTAGCACTTGGGAGGATGAGGCAGGAGAATCACCAAAAGTTCAAGGCTAGCCTGAGCTATATAGTGAGACCCTATCTAATCAATCAGTCATCAATCAATTAATTAATCTAAAGTGCAGCTGAAACATTTCTCTATGCTGGAGAGACAAAAGTAGAAATTACCTGCCACTGACTACAAATGCCACAGTTGGGTCTCTCTTGCTTGTTGGAGGGTGCTGCCCCCCATTTTCCCCGGCCTCCAAGGTAGGTGTCTTAGGTGTCTTACACAGCTGCGGTGCTCTATTGAAACCAAGAGATTGGCTCTGGTACAATCCATAGAACTTATCCATATTTCACCAGTACATGCTCATCTGTGCATATATGTGTGTGTGTGTGTGTGTGTGTGTGTGTGTGTGTGTGTGTGTATGTCCTTTATCACATGTTTAACCCACGGGACCACTACCTTCACCCACTTAGCCATACCTTCATGGAGAGTGCTCCTCTTGCCATGCCCTCCCCCTTCTTCCACTACTGGGGATTGAACCCATGAACCCACAGCCTTCTCAATGAGCTCCAGCCCCACCCCCTTTACTTTTCATTTGGAGTTAGGGCCTCTCTTTCCAATTCCCTCTCTCTGTGTGTATCTCTTTCACTAGGCAGCCTGGACTGGGCTCAAACTTGTGACTCTTCTGCCTGTTTCCCAGAGTGCTTGGGTCCTAAGTGGGAGCAACAAACCTCAGCTCTGGCCACCTCTTTACACCCAATTTTAGCCAGAGAAGCAACTGCCACTCCTTCCTCACCCTCCCTCCCATCTCCCTCTGCAGCTCTGGCGACCATCATGTGTTCTCCTTCTCTCTCTGTTATTTCCCTGAGCAGAGCAATGAGGATGTATCTTTTTGAGGCCAGTAGCATACCTTCCGGCAGATTAAATGAGCTGTAAATGCTGACCATTAGACACAGCTGTCCCGGGTTTCCTAACTGCTCACCCAGTGAGTGCCTCCTGGGGCTTTGCAGTTTGGGGCTGCAAACAGGAAGGCAAAAGGTCCCTACAGTCCCTGAGTGATGTGACTCTGTTTCCCTGGATCATGTTGCAGGAAAGAGCTGCCAGGCCACCTAAGCAGCCCAGTGCTTTCAGGGAAAGCATCCAAGATCTCTCAGGGTCTCCCTTCCTGGCATATAGCCTCTGGCTGGTTGCTCCACTCTGCTCATCACCGGCCCACAAGGCCACACAAGCCTCCTGGACAAGGGCCGAGCACATCTCAGCTCGCCTTATAGCTGGGCTGCATGGTTTCGGTTCTTCCCTTCAACGCTGCGTTTCAATAGTTCTTTCTATGTTCCAGATACTCCACTACTACTTGTAATCAGCTGCCATCACATTTTATTGGGAGGGAAGAAAGGCCATGATGAGTTTATCTCGTCTGACCACACTGATCCTCCTCCCTTTCAGAAACTGAACCATCTGTATCAGCCGGCTGCCGGTGCCCTCAGGAAACACTGTGAACAGCCGCATCCACACCAGGCAGAACACAGCATTCCCATGAATCCCCTCCCCACCCTGCTCCAAGAAGTTGCATGCGCTCTTCAACCTGAGATTCTTTTTATTAGAACCACCAAAGCGGCTATAATGATACTGATGCGCCTCATATGTAGCCCAGGCTGGCCTCAAACTTGTGGTCATCCTCCTGCCTCAGCCTCCCGAGCGCTGGGATTACAGGGGTGAGCCACCACACCCTGCAAGACATTTACCTGACTTAATTCATCATCTTACTTTTCTCATCACTGCATTTTAGCCCACCCAACACCCCAACATCAAGGAACAGAGGCTTCCTTTCAGCTCAGGCTCTCTGTCTGCGGCTGGCTCCAGCTCAGGGCAGCAGGGCCCGGAGAAGCAGTGGGAATGGGGCAGCGTCATCAGGACTGGTGTTTGCTTCTCAAGAGTTCTAAATAACTGTGGCAATTTTTTAAATTGCTGGACGATCCCAATTTTCTTTCTTCCTAAAATGTTTTTGCCTTTTTAAAAATGTATTTGTTAGCTGGGCGTGGTAGCACAGGCCTGTTATCCCAGCACTCGGGAGGCTGAGGCAGGAGGATTGTTGTGAGTTCAAGACCAGCCTGAGCTACAAAGTGAGCTTAAGGCCAGCCTGAACTGCATAGTAAGACCCTGTCTCAAAAAGAAAAAAAAAAAAGAAAAAAAAGTGTATTTGTTTCAGTCTCACTATGCAGCTCTGAATCCTACTTTCTTGTGATCCTTTTTTCAGCCTCCCTAGTGCCACCCATGCCATTACAGGCATGTGCCACCACACCTGAATTTTTAGTTTTTTCTGACATTGGGTTTCACCTGTTCCCTGGACTACTAGTTCTGGACTCCTGGTCCCAAGTTTGCAGGATTGAGGAGTGTGGGCTTTGGTTGTCATTATTTTGGGGACAGGGTCTCACCAGGCAGCCCAGCCTTGAGTCAGTCACCCAAGGCTGCCCTTAATTTGCAAGCCTCCTGCCTCAGCCTCCTAAGTGCTGAGATTACAGATATACCACTCTACCAAGCTGAATCTGATTTAAAGTAATAACTTCATTGAACCATGACTCATATACCATTCTTTTATCTATTCAACGTGTCTAACCTATCAACTTCTAAAAAAAGCGTAACTGCCACCATCTGGACTCCAGAACATTTTCATTTCAAAAAGAAACTCTGAGCTGGGTGTGGTGGTATACGGTTGTCACCCCAGAACTCAGGAGGTTAAGGCAAGAGGTACACATGAGGCCAGCCTTGGCTACATAATTAATTCAAGGCTAACCTGAATTAACTGTGACACATGGCTGTACTGAGACCTACACAGTGACACACGGCTTCAAAAAACCAGAAAGAAACTCTGCATCATCCTCAGTCACTCATTCTCTCTTGCCCCAGCCCTAGGAAACCACTCTTCCACACTAACAGGCCTCAGTACCTCCCTTCTCCTTGTCCAGTACCAGGCTACCATTACGACCTCACCCACACATCTGCTGGCAACCATCTGCATCAAGAAATGTAAAGAGAAGCTGGGCGTGGTGGTGCATGCCTGTAATCCCAGCACTTGGGAAGCTGAGACAGGAGGATTGTTGTGAGTTGGAGACCAGCCTGAGCTACAAAGTGAGTTTGAGGCCAGATTGAACTGCATAGTGAGACCCTGTCTCCAAAAGACAAAAAAAAAAAAAGAAAGAAAGAAAGAAATGTAAAGAGAACTGGGCTGGACACACTTGTCCAGGAGCTTTTGCATAGAAACACGTTCATTCTCTCTGGCTCCCTCCTAGCTGTGGAGCTGGTTGGGTGCCCCCCCTATTTCTTCTTTTGAGGAAATAGCACTCGTGGACATACTGAATATCTTTCCATGTGCTCATTGGCTGTTTGTTATCTTCTTTGGGGAAATGTCTAACCAAGCCCCATTTTTAAATGGCGTTATTTAAAATTGTCCACTTTAGATTTGGGCTCTCTCTTTGTGAATGTTAGCTTACTGTATATGATAGATGTTAAGTCTTTTATCTAACTTATAATTTTCCCCCTTTGATTTTTTTGTTTGTTTGTTTGTTTGTTGTGGTACCAGGGACTGAACTCAGGACCTTGCACTTGCCCCGCAAGCACTTATTCTACTGAACTATCTCCCTGACCTTCTTTATTTTTTTTCTCTCTTTTTTACTTTCTTGATGTTCTTCAGCACACCAGTTTTTAATTTTGACATGAGTTCATCTGTTCTGTTGTCATAGAAAAGTTACTGCTCAATCCAAGCTCACAGAGATTTACATGTTGCTTAGAAAATTCTTAGTAGCTTCAGTTTAGGTCTTAATCCTTTGGGAAATCTTTTTTGTTCTTGTTTTACTGTTTCTCCTGTCTTACACAAGGTGTAACTTCATTCTCAGGTTTTGTTGTTTTGCTTTTGTGCAGGGTCTAAGCAGCTTGGACTCATAGTGATCCCCGTTTTCAGCCTCCCTAGTGCTGGGATTACAAGCGTGCGCCACCAGGCCCGACTCCATCACCAGCTCAGCGCAGTGACGGGGCTGGCGTAGCACGTGGTGCCAGTGTGAGCTCAGCTCGCCAGTCCTCAACTTCATTCTTTTGAATATAGCTAGCTGCCCTAGCACCATTTCTAAAACAATTATCCTTTTTCCCATTAAACTATCCTCGCAATTTTGTCAAAAATCAATTGACGGCCAACATGAGCTCCACTTCCGGACTCCCGGTTCTGTTCTATGCTGCTTTCCTGCCGCCGTCCCCATTACTGTAGTTCTGCAGCAAGTCTTGGATCTGGAAAAGTATGGATCCTCCAACCTTAGACTGTTTTGGCTATTTTAGTTCCCTAGACTTTCTCTGTGAATTTTAGGATTAGCTCGGCAATTTCTGCAAAAAAAAGCCCACTGCAGTTCTGACAGGGATTTACATGGCATTTGTCAACCACCTTCAGGAGTGTAGGCTCCTTACCAGTACTGTCTTGTAGCACAGAACTGGAGCTTTCCTGATGAAAGGAAGGTCTCTTCCACCAATATTTTTATATATGTGCACACACACGTGTGTATTTATAGACATACACACATATAGACAAATGTAACACTCAAGGATTACATACCATCTTGGTTACTTTTCTCTTGGTACTGGGACAAAGTACTCAACACCAAACATTAAGGAAGGAAAGGTTTATTTAGCTCAGTCAGTGGAGGTTTCAGTCCATACTCAGCTAGCCCAAGACAGAGTGGTGCATGTCAGGGGGCAGCAGTTCATGGTGACAGAAAATAGCAAAACAGTAAGAGTAAAATAGCAGGAGCAGTAGCAGCAATGGCAAGAGAGCCAGTCTGTGCCCTTTATGTTGCATTCAGGCTCTCTGTCCCAGGCCAGGTGTAACACACCCATAATCCTGGCACCAGACCATGAATTCATCACAAAGTCTAGAAGTCCACCCCATGACTACATGAGGCTTTGGGGGGACAACCAGACACAAACCATAATACATACTTAGGAATTACATATTAGCACAGTAAGTTGAAATGAAACACATCTGCAAACATGCTTTTCAAAATAGTGTGAATAAACCTTCACTTTAGGGTCTTGCACAGTGCTGTGACACACGTGTTTCTTTTCTTTATAGGTGAGGGCTGGAGGCTGGACTTCCTCAAAGCTCCTAGCCATAGCATGTGACAGAGCAAACAGCTGGGGCTAAAGGGCTGCTCCCACTCCATCCTAAGGCTCAGTATATTGAAGAAGCAGGGGAAAAAAACCGAAGGCCCATTGCCTTGGAAAACTCTGGAATTCTAGGCCAGGACGTACACACACCAATGACCTCCACAACCTCTCACTTGGCACTGACTGCAAGTTTACGTAGCTGGAATGCAGCCCACACCTCAGCGATGACAGTGTGGGTACTGGGAAAGGACACACACGGCAGATGCAGTGGACACAACAGCACCCGGACAGTCACTCTCCAGAGCTCAAAAGAAGTGCCCCACACCAGCCCAGCATCTGACAAGCCTGCACCTCACATCCCAGTGTTCATGCCATTCCCCTTTCACAGGCATGAGCCTGCTCCCAGCTACCACCTTTATAAACTGCCTTTCCCTACCACTGTGTGCTCATAGCTCACTGAAATCTAGGAGTCTGTCCTGGTCCCCGTCACCCCCTATACCAAGTGGGTTTTCAAGCTTGACCATGCTGCAACAATTTTCAATTTCAAGTATTAATTTAAAAACTCAGAAATAGATCTTTCTTACCTTAATCATCAGACAAGGGCTAGCTCTGTGTAAATTTTGAACAAATTTTGTTGGTTTAAACCCACAAACTATCCTCAATTTTGTACCAGCTTTTATCTCACCACCCTGGCACCTCTACTTGACCACACTGCTCCGCTCTACTCATCTCTCCCCAACAGCCAAAGCGCACAAACCAACTTCACTATGTTGACTCAAAACATAAAATCAGAGGTAAATATTTTCCCTAACTTGGACTACTCATCATAGCTGGCCATGCAGGCCCACCTGCTAAGAGACCACTGAGATGCCCAAGGCCATTTACTTGGGTACTGCTCCCAAAAGCCCCTCAGCATGTGCAAGGCTGCTGGGCTTTCCACACCTCTCCAGTTCTGCCTGCACCTCCTCCCTGCTCCCATGAGACTGACCTTGATCTCCTAGGCCTACATCAATACTTCATCACTTTGGCTGGGGACAGGAAGCACCTACTTTGCCGGTCTGAGGGAGCCTGGAGATGCCACTCTTCTCAAAAGGAAAACTTCACCTTAAAACTCCATCTTGGGGTACAGGTTGCACTATCAAGAATCTAGGGACCCACTAGGAGCTCGGGCTGGATTGTGATCTCAAGGGGGTGTGGGGTCATGGGGGAAACAGGACACATGTTTTCTTTTTTTTGTGAAGAATTTATTCATTTATTTTTTGCCTGTGATTTTAGCAGAATACTCCGCAATGTAAGAAATGTACTCAGGAGCCTTTTTCAGAGCAGACCAAAAGCTAGTGGTTGGTGGAACTTGGTATCCTTGCACTGCTAGTAAAATTTCTTTTTTTCTTTTCTTTGTTTTAGGAGAACTAGGGATTGAACTCAGGCCCTTGTGCTTGCCAGGGAAGCACCTATTCCACTGAGCCATCTCCCCAACCCATGACACATGCTTTCTGGAAACACTTCCACCTCATGGAGACAACGTGGAGACCATATTAAGCCAAATACGGAAATGAGAACACTTTATTTACCTAAAAAAAAAAGGCTATACAAACAAAGACAATTGACAACAATATATAACAAAGTTCCAAGACACAACAAAGAAAAATCCTCATCTACAGGATCATTTACAGGTTTAAGGCACATACTTAATAAGAAATATCATCCTCAGGTCTCTGTAGACACAGAATAGTTTCTGGCACCAGGACTTGATGTAAATCAAATTAGTAAATGCCCAGAAGGTACTTCAATGTGCAGACATGTTAGGACCTTATTTTTGAATACTTCTGAAAATAATAAACAACCAAGGCACAGTGGTGTGATTCTAGCACTCAGGTGCTAGGAGGACTGAAGCAGGAGGACTGCTGCAAGTTCAAGGCCAGCTTGAACAACACAGTTAAGACTCTGCCTCAAAAAGAAACACAAACCCTAAACTGGCTGGCAGTGGGATGTGATGGTGGTCTCTGATGAATGATCACAACCAGAACGGTTCTGCTTCATCTGAGGGCAGAATAACCTGCCATGATGACTGCTTTCACTGAAGTGCGTCATTTCCTGCACACTTTCTCCCCCGATGCTGGGGTCAAGCTCAGGGCTGCACCTGGGCTAAGCAGCACTCTAGGTGGGGCACTGCAGACTGCTACATTATCTAGTACAGAGAGCCTTCCTGTAGTTTCACGGCAACCTAGAGTAATAAGGCATATAATAAAGATGGAGAGAAAGTCCAGATTCATCACAGAGGAGCAGAACTGCCATCGCTTTCCCTAGGCCACTTCCGCCATTCACTCCTGCTTAAAAGCAAAAGCTGACAGTTTCTGATTAGCAGAAAGATCGACAGGTTTTTGCTTTTTGGGCAAATTCAGATTCTCCTTCGCTGCTTCCTCTTGGTTTTCCTCGTTGTGAGACTCATTGTCCACACATTTCCGCTTCTTTGCTTCAACTCCGTTGCCGGCAGTTTCTCCCTTGGCCTTGATAGTCCATGCCTTGGCGAGGAGTAAAGAGGAGAGATTTTTTAAGCAGTTACAACGAAACTAGGTGGAAATGATTTCTTTATGTTTCCAGTAACATTTTAACATACAAAATAGAGTAATTAGCACCATAATTATTAAACTAACCACTAAGGGTTCTAATTATTAGTAGATCTTTTATTCTTTGGGGAAAATATTTGCAAGCTATTGGATAAGGGTTTTTTGTTCAGAATACTTAAGGAACTTAGAAAACTCTATAGCCCAAAAATAAGCTCAGTTAAATAATGGGCAATTCATTCGAAATAGACCTTTCTCAAAGAAGACACACAAGGGCCCCAGGTTTAAAAAAAAAAAAATGCTCAGGATCAGAAATCACACAAACGCAAGTCAAAAGCACACCAAGATACCCACTTCTGCCTAAGAACAAGCAGCAGCAAAAGACCAGTGATGTGCCTGTGAACAGAGCAAAGGGAGCCCACATCCTACTTGTGGGGAACTGGGCACCCAGCTCACAGAATGGCTGCAGAGGTGCTCCAGACCCACGAGAACGGAAGACACTACACCAGCAGAGAAAGGCACAAAGTGCGCACCAGCTGAGGTGAGCAAAGAAAACATGGTGCATTCTCAGTCAGCCACGCTGCAGAGAAAATGAAGCCCTGTCATGTGTGATGACAAGATGGAACTAGAGATCAATGAAAAAAGCCAGGAAGATAAATACTGCATGATGGCTCTCATTTGGAGTCTGAAAGCACAATCGGGCTGGAGACATAGCTCACTGCTAGAACGTACGCCTGGATGCACAAGGCCCTGAGCGTGACTCCAAACCCAGCAAAAATAAAAGATAAAAGTGAAAAGATTATTCTGGGAGCAGTGGTGCACACCTATAACCCCAGCAACTAGGAGGCTGAGGCAGGAGGATCGCTGCAAGCTTACAGCCAGCCTGGGCTACATAGCAAGTTCAAGGCCAGCCTGAAAGACACAGAGAGACTCTCTAAAAAAAGAAACATGTTGATCTCACAGAGACCGAATGTAGAACAGTGGTCACCAAGGCTGGCGGAGGGGTTGGGTCATGACAGGAAGACAGCAATGGGTCCTGAGGTACAGTTAGGAGCAGCAAGCACAGCAGGACAGAGTGGCTAAGGATAGTGCTGTACAGACGCTTCAGGGAGCTGAGAGAAGGATTCAGTTTTCACAGAAGAAAACATTAATGTGAAATATGTCTGAAGAGACAGGTATAGTGTGTCTAAATCCAACTTAAAAGATACATAATATACTCATGTATTGAAACCTGACAGGGTAGCCTTGTTAACAGGCACAATTTTTATGTAGCAGTTAATTAAATATCTAGAACACTTCTTTAAAAACATCAAATCTTTATTCTTAATTGCAGAGCACACTAAAAAGCTGACATTCTATTTCTGTAATATTTCAGTCTGAATGCAACTAATAATTATTCATATTAAGTACAAAATATTGCAACTGTAGGAACTTTTTAAGATAATTATAGGGTTTTTAGGGGGAGTGGTTTCCAATACTGGAGACTGAACCTAGAGCCCTGAGGTTTGAGCTAAAAACCGTTTTTACTTATCCATATTTTATTTTGATACAAGCTCTTGCTAAGATGCCCAGACTGGGTAAGAACTTGCAGCCCTCCTGCCTCAGCCTCCAGGTAGCACTCACCAGGCTATACAGCTGACCGCGAGATTTACATATAGTGCAGGAAAGGTCCTGGGTAGCCAGGACCCAACTTTCCCAAGTGTTAACATCATTCAGAGTCTCAGTCAATTCTCACAAGCAGGGTAGGGACCCCAGCAGCATCCTGCCTCTTCCTCCTAGATGACTGTGTGCACAGGTGCATGTGTCTCACACTACTCCAGGTGTGTGCATCACCCCTGCAGCCTGATAAGGCAGCTACAGGGCGCCCCCACTGCCAGCTGCCACCCATCTTGCTTTTGATTTGCAACAAAAGTTGCAAATCAAAGTCTTCATGCCAACCACACTGCAACCCCAGAAATGCCTCCCCTACAATGCCGTTGGCACTGATCATTCATTCTACAAGGGCCGAACAATGCACAGCATTTTATGGTCTCATCCTCCTTTCATCTCTAATAGTCTGCATTCTCCTGTTCTATTTTCCTGGCCACCGACCGGTGAGTTTCACGCCCAGTACTGGGAACGGAAGCCAGGGCCTTCATGCTGAGCCCCAGACCTCTTTAATTTTTTATTTTGAGACAGGGTCTTGATAAGTTACCCGGGCTGGGCTGGAATTTGCAGTTCTCCTCCCTCGGCTTCTCAGAGGGCTAGGATTACAGGTGTGCACCACATCTGGCTGACATTAATGGAGCAGTCAAAACTGGATTTATAGGCTTGAAATGCACCTCAGTAGGGGTTGCCTGGCTAGCAGATGCAGAGCTCTGGGTTCAAGTCCTGTCTTTCCTCTCTAGTCACCCAAATGCCAGTGTCTGTAATTCTACAGAATCTTGATTCTGTTTAGAAATACAAAAATGCAGGAAACAAAAAATTGATGAACAGGTCATATGTGGGGCTGGAGTGGATAGGCATATTCTAACCTCCTCCTTACTCTTGAGGCCTTCATGCACAAACCCTACAGTGACCATGTGGCTGTCACCGTGGCCTTGGGAAGATGACGCAGGTCAGTTCTCTGTGCACCACATGCAGGATTCCCAGCTTCCTGAGGTGGGTGGCTCCTCCTCCCTCCCTGGGCAACAGGGAACCCTGATCCCTGCGGGAAGGTGGGCACAGAACACCACACCAGCTGTTTTCCTCCAAAAGAAGGGTTCTTGGGTAAACAGCTGGCTTTTTAAAATTCCACTGCAAGGATCATAATGTGGTAGTTTAAAACCATGAATTAAGTTCATTTTTACTGATTATTTTTGTTCGGATTTACAACAAATGGATCTTTTCTTGGATTTAAGTTATTTTGTACCAGGAGTCGACTTAGGACCTTGTGCTTGCCATGCCAGCACTGTGCCACTGAGCTAACTCCCAGCTCAGAAGGGATCTTTCCTTGAAGGTATTTCCCAGCCTATAAACACAGAGGACCTATACAACTATAAATATTCACCTGCCCCAAAATTAAGCACTGGCAGTCATTATTAATTACTACATCTTGCACTCTAAATCTTTTGCTCGGAGCCAGACATGGTGGCGCATGCTTGTAATCCCAGCACTTGGGAGGCTGAGGCAGGAGGATTGTTGTGAGTTCGAGACCAGCCTGAGCTACAAAGTGAGCTTAAGGCCAGCTTGAATAGCACAGTGAGACCCTGTCTCAAAAAGACCGAAAAAAAAAAATCTTTTGCTCTGAAAAACTACTATGAAACTGATGTATTTGAAACTCACATTTCCATTTACTTACTTTCCTCTCTACCACAAGTTGTTTTGTTTTTTTTTTGTCTTTTTGAGACAGGGTCTCACTATGCAGTTCAGGCTGGCTTTAAACTCACTTTGTAGCTCAGGCTGGTCTCGAACTCACAACAATCCTCCTGCCTCAGCCTCCCGAGTGCTGGGATTACAGGCATGCACCACCATGCCTGGCTTCTACCACAAGTTTTATGCTGTATTCAACTTGCTAAGAATAGATGAAGGCGTTTTTATGAAACATTTTTAAGCCTGAAAAATTCACAAAGATCTTAATCTCAGCCCAATTATCCTTACCTTCCTTTCTTCAGCTGACAAAACTCTAAATCGAATCATTCCTTCTTTTATTATATCTGCTTCGTCTGAAAAGTCAGGCTTGTCAGACAAAATATTACTTCTGTTTTCTTCCAGCCACATCTGGAATCCAGTCCTTGGCCTAAAATAGTAATTACAAAAAAAATTTATCATCAGGACACAGCTTAAAAGTTTTATGGTTTGAGACAAGGTCTCATTACGTAGTCCAAGCCAGTCTAGAACTTGTGATTTTCTTGCCTCAGCCTCCCAAGTGCTGGGATTGCAGGTGTAGGGCATCACCACCTACTCTTTTTTTTTTTTTTTGATACTAAGGATTGAACTCAGGACCTTGTGCTTGCCAGGGAGACACTTATGCCACTGAGCTATATTCCTGGTCCTAGTGTGTTTTTAAATTTAACTGATACATCTACAATAAATCTAGCATCCTGGAAATCAAGAAACTTAGTAAGCTAGTTGTAGCATGCCTATAGCCCCAGCTATGAAGGAGGCTGAGGCAGGAGGATCACCTGGACTCAGGAGTTTGAGGGCTGTCTGCAGATACAGTGAGACCCCACCTCAAAAAAAAAAAAAAGTAAAGAAAGAAGGGAGAAAGGGAAAATGGGAAGGAAGCAACAAACTTAAAACATGCTGTATTGGTAAATAAACACAGTACACAAACAGGAATTCTCATAATGCTAGAAATACAAAAAATGATACATCAATGTAAAACAACTAGGCAGTATCTAGCAGGATTAGCAGTGCATAACTGAACTCAGGGGACTATGAGATACATATATATAAATAAGTTATATAGCCTCAGCCCCCCGAATGCTGGGGTGTCACCCCACTTGGCTTTATTTTTTTGTTATTTTTCCCATGTAACTATACAATTTCAAAAAAATTAAATTTATAAAGTATAGTGCCCCAATAAACTGTATCCACAATGGAAGACACACTTAACCCAAGCAACAGTGGCCTGAATACTGCCTGTGTTCACACCCTGTCCATGCATGGGCGCAAAGCTACCAGGCGGAGAGTCTGAACAGCCAGCCATCCTCCCACTGCTCCCAGGTCCCAACCTCGGTGCATAGGCCCTTAGGTACCAACCTCTGGGCTTCAGAGTTTGGAGAACACACAGCTACGGCTTCAGGTGACACATCTTTAGGGTTTTCTTCTTTCACTCCCTCAGTTTTATCAGCCTGAGTTCTTTTCTGAAAATAGGATGCTGCAGAGGCCTAAAAAACAAGTATCAGCACTGAATCAAACAGAATTTTGATTTATGACATTCTGACAGATGTGGAGAAACATTTACAATTCATACTCTAACAAGTGAAGTTTTTAAGTTCTCAGCTGAAAACACACACACACACACACACACACACACACACAAACACACACACAAGAAAAACCCAAGAACACTATGTCAGATTCTGTGTCTTCCAAAAGGGTCCAATTATAGGAAATAAAAATAAGTAATAAACCCATTTAACTGATGACATGTGGGTGAAATACATGTACAATGGTAGACCAATTCAAAATACAGAAACAAGGACACACCACCACTACCTGGGGTGTTTTTAAAACATACAAATAGACGCCAAAGCTCTGAGGACAGATGGAGACAGACACAGGGAAACAGGGAGACAGACAGATACGCACACACGCACTTATGTGCACAGTTCCAGAGCAGACCCCTAACCAAAAGGCTAAATAATCAGGAAGGGACACCATAGCTCTTCCTGACACACAGAACTATGCTGCTGTCAAGTGCGGGCATGGGCAGTGCGGCGGTACCTGCTTAGACTTTGGCTTCGGAATCAGAGGTTTGATAACGGGAGACTTCTCGCTACCAGCTGCTCGACTGGGCGTGAAAGGTTTCCTGGAGGATTTGCTCATACTGTCTAAGATATTCATTGAACGTGGCAGGTTCACGGACAGGGCTGGCTCTTTGGAATTGGCTAATACCTAAGAGTAAGCATTTCATCTTTAAAGAAGGAAACAAAAATCCCAACAGATTCCTTGTTCCTTTAAATTTCAATCCCGTCTGTAGTGTGGGCTCCTCTTTGGAAATGACATGTGGTTACCATCCAAAGTCAAGACAATGTGTATAATCTCATCTACCATGAACACCCCAAACAGGCTCGAAGCCCAACACCACACCCAGTGCAACCTCTGCCACTTCATTTTCTTTAATCTACGGAGGCCAGGGAGGGCCATCTAGAAATGATTCTGGGCCTGCTCATGTACTTATAGAACAGAAAACACCATGGGGCGTTTACCTTGAAGGGGTTTACTCGTCCTTGGTTGCTAGGAGTAACTGCACCTGTCACAAGAAAGAGATCTGTACTTAATGCTCACGGCAAAAAAAAAAAAAAAAAGCTCACGGCAAAAAGCAGATGCCCTCCTCCTTCCACAACAGCGCACTGAATGTTTCCATCTACATGCAGGAGTGACAACGAAGGCACTTGTCACTTGAGACTTTGACTGCAACCACAACAAGGGCTCCCCTTCTGACACACGACGCCAAGAGAGGGACCGGCCCGCAGGAACCGTCTCCTCCTGCCTGGACCGCTGTCCCTAGGGTCTGCTCTCCCAGACCCGACTCGGCATAGGGCACCCAAGTACCCAGGAGCCTGGAGTCCTTCTGCTGGCTCTCCATTCCCACCCACTCCTCCACTGCTTCCCTCGCCCACCCAGTGGCCTCAGTCGCATGTGGTCAGCTCCAGTGGGCTTCTGACAGCCACCAAAGGCCTTGGGAAAAAGACACCCCTGAGGGTGTCTCCATCCTCCTTGCCCCAGAAGTGCTCCTCACAGCTCCCCAGCCTTTCCCCGGAAGTGCTCCTCACCACTCCCCCAGCCTTCACATAGGCTTTTGCCTCTGCACCTGTTCTTGCATCCTCTGGCTTTCGGTTTCCCACCAAATGGGGTTTTTGCTTTTTTGAGAATGGGTCTCCCTATGTAGCCCAGGCTGGTCTCAAACTCACAGGAATCCTCCTTTTAATACTATACACATGCTTTTCAAGTTAATCTTTATCTGAGTAGTATTTGTATGTAATTTTAAACTAGCCCCAAAGTAACATATGTATGCAGTTATAAGTCAAATGGCACCATAAGGATTAGGTAAGAACAGAACAAAACAAAAACTGCAGTAGTCCCCGACTGTTCCCAGTCTTACTTCCCCAAAACAACTACTTTTAACTCCTTTTCACTGTTTCTCCAGCACCCAGAATGCTTAGTGATACATCTGACTCCCAGCTAGGCTAAAATCAAGAGTAAGCCAAGGATCAATGATTTGTGTCAAGCTGAGTTCTACACTTCTATGTAGTAAAATGTCTGATACACATCAGACATTTTACTCAATAATATGGATTCAACGGTAAGTTTCACAAATTACATCTCCAACAGAAACAATAAAACAAATCCCAAAAGGGAAGTTGTAGTTAGGCAGATAGGTCACTTTAAAACCACATGCAAAACTTTTAACATTACAAATTTATAAGTATTTCTCACCTGAGTTAATGGCAGAGGAATTTGCACTTTTGGAAAACAAGTTCTGTCCTAGATAAATTAACAAGAACAGTTCAATAAAAATGACAAAAATAAAGTCATTCTTATTATTCAAAAATCAGAAAGCAAAGATGGCTTGAGAAGGTACAGGGAGGATTTGATTTCCATTAGCCAGACAGATCAGGGACAGCCAGCCATGATATTTCACTCTTACTGCCTACAACTGCGTCTCACCATGCTGATGGAGTTTAGGATTTTCCTCTGTCTCCTCAGCTCCTCTGTCCTCAGCATCTTCTTCCACCTGATTTCTGAGCTGCGGCTGGCTCCACTCTGTGGCAGTATTACTGTAACTAACAGACAAAAACACAGCTCAATGAAGAACTAACTTAATATTTAGAATATTAAAGAAAAACTCAAACAACTCAATTTCTTTACCCAGCGTTCAGTTTTTGTCTGAAATCCTCCTCTTCTTCCTCCTCCTCCTCTGCTTCAGAAGTTGCCAATTCAGCTGCCTTCTCTGCAGCAAGTTCACTAAGTTTTTGGGCCAAAATTAATTTCCGAGAGCGAGAAGCATATTTAATGGCTAAATTTACAGCATTTTGAGTCATTAGATCTGCAAGTTCCACACAACGGAATTCTCGCTCCAGTTTACAAGAAAGCTAACCAAAAAAAAAAAAAAAGGAAAAAAAACTTTGAACTATGTTCAGTAAAGGTTTTTCAAATACACAGTACAGTGCTCTTGATGCTGTGTCTCACCAATTCTAAGACGTACAAGTGTTACACATTAACACGTCTGCAACTGGAAAGCATCCTACAATTAAAAGCTGGGTAAGTTTGACAGCATTTTTTTCTGTTTCAGTGCTTAAGTGAAGAAAATAACAGCAATCAGTATATCAATAATTGCTTAGATTCAGTGCTATATGGTACATCATTTCAGGATGTAAGGAGAGCAAGGAGCTTGTTTAAAAGTGAAATATGTTTTTTTTTTTTTTTGAAGAGGCTCTCCCTATGTAGCCTAGGCTGGTGTCAAACTCACAGAATCCTCCAATGCCACCACGCCTGGCTCAGTTGTGGCTTTTACCCTTTTTCTAGCTGCCACCCACCCTGATAGGGCAGAAAACCTGAAGAAACAAACTGTAAAAAAAAAAAGGCAGTTACTTCCTTACTAAGTGAATTAAGGTGGAAAGATTTGTCCTTAAATTTTTAATTTTTTTTCCCATGTACTGCAGCACTTTATTTCTCCCTACACAATGACGTGTTGGGGTCTAATGTTCTCACAGTAGAAAACCAAAATTTATCATCTTAAAGAGGTGAGTACAAAAAAACCTTACATAAATTAAAAGAATGAGTAAATGTACAGGTGTAAATGCAAACTGTTTCCAATTCAAGGCAAGTAAACCACCACCAGTATTCAGGTGGGAAAACAATGAAGATGGATGGAAACAGGGCTGTAAGGCTCAGACTCTCCCACCCTATTAGACCAGAAAAGACTGGAGTCACAACTGGTTCACCAAGTCCTGCCAGCCAAGAAATCCTGAAATAGTCAGCTCTGACCCAATACCCTGCACAGATTGCCAAGCCTCGGATTTCTCCTCAAGGGTGCTCAACTCAACCACCAAGTGACCAAACCATATCAACTAAGGGCATGAATCAAAGATATGCACAGTGTACAAAACAGACCAAAAAACAGTTAACTTAAATACAAGGCCAAAATCAGCAACAAGCTCTACAATCCAGTGCTGATATCACATACAAGCTTCAAGAACAAATTTCTTTCAAAGGCTTATTCCAGGGCTGGCAAGATAGCTCAGCGGTCTAAAGCGCCTGCTTAGGCAAGCTCTCAGGGACCACGGTTCAATCCCCAGCACCACATGCCATGCCAGCCCCTCCCCCCAGGGCAGGCTGAGCTGACCCATCTGTGATGTGTAGCAAGATACTATAATAAATAAATTTAAAAAAAAAAAAAAAAAAAAACAAAGGCTTATTCCAGTTTCATGAGGCCAGCATGAGGTTAGCATGGACCTGGCTCAGTCCATTTAGAAGCATTATGGTGTACAGTGGAGGGGCCTGACTCATCATACTCTCCTGCTTGCAGATCCACATGTGCTGGAAGGTGGACAGCGAGGCTAGGACTGAGCCACCAGTCCACATGGAGTACTTGCGTTCAGGAGGGGCGATGATCTTGATCTCCATGGTGCTGGGTGCCAGGGCTGTGATCTCCTCCTTCATCCTGTCAGCAATGCCTGGGTACATGGTGGTGCCACCAGAGAGCACTGTGCTGGCATATAGGTCCTTGCAAATGTCCACGTCGCACTTCATGATACTGTTGAAGGTAGCTTCATGGCTGCCACAGGATTCCATACCAAGGAAAAAGGACTGGAAAAGCAGCTTTGGACACCAGAAGCACTCATTGCCAATGGTAATCACTTGGCCATCAGGCAGCTCATAGCTCTTCTCCAAAGAGAAGAAGCAGCAGCTGTGGCCATCTCCTGCTCAAAGTCCAGGGCGACGTAGCACATTCTCCTTAATGTCACAAACAAGCTCCCTCTCAGCAGTGGTGGTGAGTCTGTAGCCACGCTCCCTCAGGATCTTTATGAGGCCAGCTAGGTCCAGACACAAGATGGCATGGGGGAGGACATAGCCCTCATAGGTGGGCACTGTGTGAGTGACCCCATCGCCAGAGTCCCTGATAATACCAGTGGTGTGCCCAGAGACATACAGGGACAGCACAGCCTGCATAGCCATGTACATGGCCAGAGTGCTGAAGATCTCAAACATCACAATTCCTGACTTGAAATTATACTATAAAGCCACTATGATAAAATCAACATGGCATTGGCAACAAAATAGACCTGAGGATCAAAGGAATAGATTAGAAGGTGCAGAAGTATCTATGAACACACTCAGCCATCTGATCTTCGACAAAGGGGCCAATCATACTTACTGGAAGAAAGCCTCTTTAACAAATGGTGCTGGAAAACTTGGCTTTCTAAGTTAAAAAGTTTTGCTGAAAACTAAAACGACCAAGCTCTATCACCATGCACTAAGTTAAAGTCAAAATGGATTAAAGATCTAAACATTAAAACAGAAACACTCAATCTTCTGGAAGAGAAAGTAGGAGGAACTCTTGAAGACATGAGGGTAGGTAAAGAATTCATGAACAAACATATATTCGCACGGGAAGCACTTGAAAGGATCAACAACTGGGATCAACTCTTCTTGAGGAGCTTCTGCATGTCAAAAGAAATTGTCAACACAGTGAAAAGACAACCCACAAATTTTGAAAAAAATCCTAAGTAATAAGCAATCAGACAAAGGTCTGCTGTCTAGAATATATAAAGAACTAAGATATAACAGGGCCCTCAAATTTAAAGACCCAATTCAGAAATGGGCATCTGAGATGAATACACAGTTCTCAGAGGACAAAATTAAAGAAGCAAATATATGAAAAAATGCTAATAAATAAATAAAATGAAAGGCATTCATTTAACATGCCTTAGAGAACAATGCCATTTGGCTTGAATCCTTGGCAACTCAAAACAAGACAATACAATTTCAAAGCAAGGAACCCTGGTATCTGAAGACCCTAAGGACTGCATCATTCAGAGCAGAAACAGTTTGTCACTTAGTCTGCACTGGACCCCTTGCACACGAGCCACAGAATGACATTGGCCCAGAGGTCCCTCTGGAGATGGCAAGGACCATCTATCCACCCAAGCACTTCTTAACAGGGGAGCTAGTGCTCAGGCATTTGGGACAGAAAGGAAGCAATGTGGTTCTCAGTGACAGAGCTAAACAAAGACCTAGGCAGCACCCTCAAAGGCTGATGGTCTAGTGCGGCCTAACCCAGAAGCAGTGACTCACAGTGAGGAGAGCAACACAGGCCCTCAGAGGCTGATGGTCCAGTGCAGCCTAACCAGAAGCAGTGACTCACAGTGAGGACAGCAACACAGGCACTGGGAGAGTCCTCACCCCAAAGAGAAATGTAACCCAGCACCCGAGACATCAAAGCTGGCCCTGGCTGCAGACAGATTTTTACTACACATGGTTATCTAACTGACAAAGAGCGGGTCATTGAATCAGCGCCAGACCCTGAAGATGCAAAACGGACTCAGGCCTAGCTGCTCCTGCGACAGCAGCACGAGTCCGAGCACTGGCTCCAGTGTCCTCCAGCATCACAGCCAGCTACGGACACACTGGAGCCAAAGCCACAGCAGCACCAGAGGGTTACTTCTGTGCATCTCAGCTGCAAGGTGATGCTTTCAATATTTGAATGGCAGAGAGTGGAAAACAGAACTTTCAGGAAGGAAAAATATGGTGAGATAAAACTTAAAGACTCTCAGGTGGTAGAACTCAGTGCTGATTCACATCTTTCAGAAATTTAACCTACAGAAAACATTTAACTTTATTAATGCTTTCACTGCATTTATTTTACTTACCGCAAGCATTTTCATTAAAAGTTCTTGTTGCTCCTTTATTGCTTGATTTTTAGTGCTCTCATCATATTCATAATCATTTTGGGCTAAATAATCCAGGTGGTTGTGAAATATAACTGAACGCCAAAACTGCTCCTACAAAACCAGATCAAAATGCTGAGACAAACATCAGCTAACACCAGGCAAGTACCAAATATTTACCTTAGCATTCTAACTTCTGAAGGCTTTCTAAAATCCTCTTTTCTGTAAGTTTAACTTACAATTCTAATTCAAGTGATATTCTGGCTTGAATCTACCTTCTAGCCTTAAAAACAGAAGGAGTGTGTGTATGTGGGGTGTGTATACACAGGGTGTATGAGAGAGAGAACAGTTTCCTAGCTATTATAATTCTCAGAGAACTTGATAAACTAGCATTTTAAGGTGATTTATTTCTTATTCAGGGTAAAATGATTGCCTGGTTTCAACTGACTTTTATGACACAGGGCTAGGACCAGCCTGGTGCTATGTCACACAATGCACAAGGACCCACCAGGCAGGTCAGCCTTGCCTCGCCTTGTTAAGGCCCCAACAGTCCTAACTATTTACCTCTTAAGCCAAGTCCCTGGAAGCAAATGACAGAGTAATACTTAGTACTGGTCATCATGATGATTGCAAAATGTGTCTGCCAGCAAATGCAGCGTGCTGCTGGGAGACTCCCACATACCTCCATCTGCCCCTTCTCTGTCGCAAGCTGACAATAAGGAAGCTTAAAGGACAACACAGCCACCGCAGGGCGTGGAAGGGTGGGGGGGAACCGAGAGCCTTTACAAGGGATGCACCTGTCAGGAAAAAAAAAAAGCAACATAAAAACTTTCTGAAATGTCCCAAAACTACAAAAATAAAAAAACTTACCAAAGTTAGCAAGTAGGAACAGTGACATGGCTCCATCAGCTGGCTTGAAGAAAGCTTATTTGCCTGGCTTGGTTTAAGACCATCCTTCTGTGCATTCTAAGTACTTCCAAATTCCCTTTTCACCTCAACTTTATTAAATAACCATCACTGCAAGTGGAACTGGCTCTCTGCAGACTTTCCTTAGCAAAATACCACCTTCCAAATACTACATAACTTGATGAACCGTGCTATAAACACTCATCATGAAAATAGGTCAGCGTATTAAAGCACCTACAAGCAAGCACAGGTTTGCTCCCCTGTGCCAGCCCTATCTCCAGGGCACACTGAGAAGGCAATTGAGACTGGGCATTGTGATGCAGGCCTATAACCCCAGCTCTTGGAAGGCTGTAAATAAGCGGATTACTTTGAATCCAATCTAGTAGTGAGACCCTGAATACCCTTGTAGACCCTTTCCTAAAACACGAGAAAGAAAGAAAGAAAGAAAGAAAGAAAGAAAGAAAGAAAGAAAGAAAGAAAGAAAGAAAGAAAGAAAGAAAGAAAGAAAATAAATTCACCATGGGACTAATGCAAAACTGAGACTGCATATTCACTTTCCTTCAGTGCCTTGGGCTTGGAAACTCTTGGGACAGATGGGAACAAGGTAGCAGCACGCTCTGGTGATTATTAGGTATCGCTGAGAGTGGAGCAGTGTCCAGTATCAATGAAAAGTTTCTAATCTACTCTGCTCTACTAAATCAAAGACTATCTAACAGGTACCAGTACAGACTTGTGTCAATCTTTTCTAACCAGACTAAGATCCTGAAAGATATCCCTTGTTGAAAAGACCTTACAGAACTTCAATGTAAATGAAACTTCTTTTTAGAAATAAAAAGTATTCATTAATTGAAGAGATGTGTGCATGCATCCACATCCACATGCACATGCATATGTGCATACACTCGCAATGTCCATGCTCCAAGTGACTTAATAGGAAATAGCTAGAAAACCATAAGGACACACTGTAAACACCAGACAATTGTCTTGTATTCATAAAGTTACTTTATAAACACAGCATTCTGGTCAAGGCTTCTAACATCTGTCCATTTAATTCATGGGACAGCCATTTATTTGGGGTTTAAGCCAAGCCCCATTTATCTTGAGGATAAATACTCAGTAGCAATTAGGCACCTGGGCTTTTGCATGAACACCTCCTGTTACTAAATGCCTCTAGAGCAATTAAGTGCATTACCAGTAATGCTTCTCAAACTGAAGAGATTCCCTTTCTATGAGGTGGAAACACCTTTCCTTCTTTTTAATGATTGATTCTACAATAAAAACACAAGACACGCTTTCAACCTTCCAGCCTTGCTGGGCACAATCTTATCCTCCTTCTCCCCTGCTCTCTGACAGAAACTAGTGTTCAGCAGAGTCAAGGAAGCACACAGCACCTCATGTGTGTTCTCCTGAAAAAGCTCTCGCAGAGACTGCAGGCGCCTGATCGCAGCCCCGCGGGCCCAGGTCACAGGAGGAAGAGAGCTCATGCATAGATGTCACATATATATGATCAAATGAAAATCAGTTTTTGTCTAAACTGATTTTTTTTTTTAATGTATTTGGTACAGGGTCTCACTATGCAGTTTGGACTCGTAGTGATCCTCCTGTTTTCAGCCTCCCCCGCCTTGTCTCACTTAGCACACTCAGGGGGCAGGACCGTTCCGTGCACTTGCCTAAGCAGCTGCTTAGTCTGCTGAGCAATCTTGCTAGCCCCTGAAGTGATTTTTTTGTATAATATCTTTTTAAAAATATAGTTCACAGCTCAAATATCTTACTGATTTAGACACAGCAAAGAGGAAAAAGGAGATAGTGGTTAGGATTTCATTAAGAGTCACTTTGTTTTTTTCAGATAGGGTCTCCCTATGTCGTCGGGGCTGCTTTCAAATTCCTGGGTTCAAGTGATTTCTGCTGTCTCAACCTCTGGTGTAGCTGGGCCTATAGCCAAACACCTGCATCCAGCTTATGTCTTTTGACAGCCATATTACTCTTTAAGCCATGTTCACATCAAAGCAAAGCTCCAATTTCTATTTCCTTGGTTTAAAAGCTTGAACTAGTCTGGGCATGGTGGTGCACACATGAAATCCCAGCATTTAGGGAGGCTGAGGCAGGAGGACCACAAGGTTGAACCCAATGGAGGCCCTGTCTCAAAAAAAAAAAAAGGTAAAAATTTAAAAAGCTGGCAATGTAGCCCAGTGCAAAGGTTCTGCATTCAATCCACAATCCTTTGTCCCCCCACCCACAGATCAAAAACTTGAACTAGGGCCAGGGAGATGACTCAGTGGAATAAGTGCTTTCCTGGCAAGCGCAGGGGCCTGAGTTTAATCCACAGTTCCACAAAAAAGAAAAGAAAACTTGAAAGAAAGAATATTTTTCCTCTGTTAAATATACCTCTCATGGAAGAATCGGAGGAAAAAATAAAGCATTCTGACTTTTAGCAGACACGGGGATTGAACTCAGGACCCTGCGATTGCCAGGCAAACGCTTATTCTACTGAACTATCTCCCTGGCCCCAGCATTCTGACTATTAATTTGTTGGTTTTTTGTTCCTATTATGAATGAGTTTTCTCGAAACCATTGCCCTAAACCAGGTGCAGAAGGAAATGGGAATAAACCACAGCAATTAGGAAGACACATTGTACTTTCTTTCCCAAACTGATCACAGAATGATTCTCTTATAATATGAGAAACTAAAAAAAAATATCCAATGGCAGAAAGTGAAGCCAATGTCCAGACAAGCCTTCCTTCATAAGTTGTACTTTCTCGGCCACTGGGCATGACTCTGGTCATACCACTGCCCTTATAGCACTGTCCGGAGTCACATGATTACGAGCACATGGCAGCCACAGCCAGGAGCTGCCCTCGGACCACACAAAGGATGTGTGGTCAGAACTGTAACAATCTTCGGTAGAACTACTTCTCCTGTTCATTCAATAAAGCCCTTCCAAGTTTTTAAAAACTAAAGAGAAAAAGGAAGTTCGGTGTTTACAGAGAGCAAATTAGACTCTAGCACAGCAAAATCAGTTCCCTTGGCTAGGAATTAACTAGCAGTGATGAGGAAAATATCTTCAGTGCCTTTAACAAGCGTGGATTTGTTTACTTAAGGGCTGGGGAGATGGCTCAGTGGGATAAGTGCTTCCCTGGCAAGCACAATGGTCTGAGTTCACTCCCTGGTTCCACCAAAAAAAAAAAAAAGTTAAACTTAAGTTCATGCAAAAGAGAGAGTGGATAGGGCCAGCAAGATAGCTCAGCAGACTGAAGCAGCTGCTTAGGCAAGCACAGGTTAGATCCCCAGCACCACATGCCAGGCCAGCCTTGCTCCCAGGGCAGACTGAGAGGGACAGAGCATACACCTGTAATCCCAGCCCTGGGAAGGCTGAAAGCATCAGGATCACTGAGAGTCCAAGCTGAGCTGCATAGTGAGACCCTGCAAAAACCAAATGCAATAAAAAGGAGGGGGTGATGCCTCTACAAATAGGTTTTTATATGTATAATTAAATAGAGATATTTCATATTAATTTGTAAAAAGCATTTTAACAGAATGTATCATCTTCCCTTTTAAAAAATCCCTGAGGTAAAGAAAGCATGATTACTGCTGAATTGGGTTTGAAAAAGCACTTAAAATGAAACAAAGGAATAGGTGACATTAACCACAAAACTCAAAGTTAAGCCATTTAAAAAGAACAGTAAAAAACACTCTTCTCATAATAGCTCGCATTCAGTTTAATGTTAAGTCTTGCTATACGTGCATCCTGATACACACTGACTTGCTTCCTCTTCACCCTGATTCTGTCAGCCAGGCCTGTTTTGGTTTCAGAGAGGAAAAGAAGTGCAGGGTCTAAGCAGCAGAACTGGGCACCAGAGCAGGCGGTGTGATGGCACCAGGGCCCTCCAGGAACCCTTGGCCCACCCCTTTCCCACAGTGCCCACAGCACACAGAAGCACCCAGATCTAACAAGCACAAGGACTGCAGCTCGCCAGCAAGCACGGGGAGAGTCAGCATGCACCACGAGGCTGCTGGAGCTGGTGGGAGCGTTTTGTGCCCTGGGCTTTCCTGGGTGGGAAGGAAACATGGGCACACTGCTGTGGGAAGTGCAGCTGGCTGTTCTGAGGAAGGCACTTTCCAATCTTTGAAAATTTCCCAAGTTTATTTTCTAAAATAAAGCCAGCAGAAAGGGTAACCACCTGAAATAAATCAGCTTATTCTAGGAGACAAAGCAGCACACTTTCATGAGCAGACTTCTTAGCACAAAAGTGTGCACATGCCTGCTGCCTAAGTTTTCTTCTCTTCTAACACACTGTTCCTGATAGAAGGAACATTTATTTCTTCAAAGTATTAACTCAACTCCCAAGGGTTTTTTCTTTTAATACAGAAAATGTAGGTTTTGTGCCTCTGACTAACTATGTGATCTCAGACCAGTTACCTAACCTTGTTCAATCTCACTTGTCATACGTGGCAATTGAGGGGAAAGGCAGGCAGGAATTTAGGGTGGACCTAAAGGAACAGTGGTCGCCATGAGCCCTGCAGAGCGATCTCAAGCGTCCAGGGTTTTGCACAGGTACTATGGACTGGTCCTAGACCAGATATCACAAATATCTTCCACTTTATATACTGAGAATTTTATCATGTATGTAGGTGATTTATAATAAAGTGTAGGTGTCATTATGAATCTTCTGCCAACTGATACTAAATGCAGAACTACTTCAGAAGTTGTGAACTGGCCAACATTGAAACAGGCTCTCTCATTTCTGGCTGGGCTAAACAATTTATAAAATCCTTTCATGTCCAAATACTGTATTCAGAGTCCATTATTTCTTCGCCCCATATTGACTTTAACAGTTAAGTGTTACCATGCCTTTCTGTTTTTTAAGACAAGGTCTGGTTAGATAGTTCAGAGTTAGACAGGCTGGCCTTGAGCTCCTGCTGATCCTCCTGCCTCCATTTATCAGTTGATGGACATTTATATTGTTTCCACTTTTGAGCCCATAGGCTCTGGCCCTAGTATGAACTGCTGAACTATTACAGTGGTCATCTAACATGGCTGAAGCCCTAAAACAACAGCAGATCTTCCCCCCCCCCCCATCCTGGTCCTGGATACAATTTCCATTAACTTATTGAACACAAGAAGGGAGACCCCAATCAACTCCTTAGGTGTCATTAAATAAAAGAAAAGAAGCCTCTACTGACTTCAAAGACATGGAGAGAATCAGGGAAATGGGAGAGGGGTGCTCAGACCTGAGGCAATGGAAGGTGGAGACTTTATGGACTTTTGCCAAGGATGGAGTTTGAGAGAAAAGTTTAGTGACACCTAAGGAGCTGACTGGGGTCTCCAAAGTGAAAGGAAATTGCATCAAGGACTGGGTTGGAAAAGATGGAGAGATGATCTCTGGGAAGATAAGCTGTTGAGTTAGGGCTTCAGCCATGTTAGATGACCATTATAGTAACTCAGCAATTCATACTAGGGCCAGAACTCAACATGAGCTACTAAGAATAAATCTGCTGGGCATGGTAGCACACACCTGTAATCCTAGTGCTCAAGAGGCTGAGGCAGGAAGACTGCTACAAACCCAAACTTAGCCTGGGCTACAATGTGAGTTCAAAGCCACCCTGGACTACACAGCAAGAACCTGCCTCAAGATCAATGAAGTGAAAAAAGCAGCCTGACTCAGGTGGCCAGATCTGAACCTGGAGCTGCAGTAGTTCTGCCAGCGCAGGGGCCCACTTTGCACAGCGTGCACTACTGACACGGTGGGATGCAGGCCAAAGGCACAGTAACTGGGTGAAACACTCCCAAGTCTCTTAATTCTGGCCCCAGCTCACACCACCACAAAGCAGGACTGGTCATTACCCCACCAACCAATGGCACCAGCAAGCTTAAACGATTTTTCAACTAGAGACATTAGTGATTCCTTTTAGTTCTGACGTGTACTTGAGAGGAGTGACAGCCCTCATCTTTTCATAACTCAAGGACCATCTGCACTTCCTCCCTGACAGGGAATTTTGGTCCTAAGGTCTTTTCCACTCTTGCTTCTGTGCTGGCATCTGTGCTTCTTTCCCTTTTTTTTTGTTTTGGGGGTGCCTCTGGAGACGAGGCACCATCTCACAGCTCTCTGACAACACCCTGAAACTGTGCACACCTCCTGGGGTAAATCCCTGACTGAAACTGGCCTTAGACCTTCCGATCCATTCACCACACACACAGGCACACACACACGCACATGATGATGCTCTTTCGACATCATGAGTTATTCTTCCAGACAAGGCCTTGAGTGTTTTCTAAATGACTTCAACATCCAGGCATCTCTGGTGTAACCTATAACACAGCCTAGCCTTCTGACACATCAAGGACTTGTTTCCTCATCCTTTCATTCTTGTCCTAAAGCCACACTTACACCTGTCAACCCCTTAAGGACACAAGATTTTTCTGACCACAGGCCCTTTGTCCATGCTATTTACCTGCAAGGACCACATTTTTCTATAACTGATTCTTCGCATTCCAGGCTTCTGTCTGTCCGACTTTCTTTCGATCCATCTATCCATATTCATGGTACTGGAGATTGAACCCAAGTCCTCTGCACTGACCTCTATTCTCAGCACATTTATATTTTGAGGCAGGGTCTTGCTAAGTCTCTAAATTGCCCAGGCTGGGCTTGCATCTGGGGTTACAGCTATATAACCACCACCCCCAGCTATGGCTCCCCTATAAATGTTCTCCTTGCTGAGTGTTAGAGCCATTCCACCCCACTGTGTCCCTCTACTAATCTCCAGCACAGTTTAACCAGTCACAGAACATATCCCAAGTAGTAAGTACTGTGTGTTCCATGAGTCAGCTTTTCCCTCACCAACCACCTACACGGTGCCGACTGACACTATTTCAGACTAAGACATTCTCAAGTGTCAAAAAGAGGAAAACTTTCAATACAACAGCCCAGCATAAAATTCTACTAGCCCTCTTCTCTCAGCAACGACTTACCAGTCCAGTTGTTTAGGGGTGACCAAATATTGTACATATTTCATTAATTTTTATAACAGGGAATATGAAAGAGATTGCTAGAAGTTCAAACTGCATTAAATATAAGAACTGACTAGCTGCAATGATTCCTGTCCAAGCAACGCTAAGTCAGTATAGAAACATACACATTGCCCAAGTGATGCTCAGGGGATGCTGTTGGGTGGGCAAACAAAAATAAAAACCCTCATAGGGCTCAGGAGATAGCTCAGGGGTCTAAGCAACTCCCTGGCAAGAACAAGGACCTGAGTTCAATCCCTGGTACTGTACACCAGGCCAACCCCAAAATCAGGCATTACGACATATGCCTATAATCCCAGCGCTGGAGAGGCCAAGACAGGAGGATCACTCCAAGACTGAGCTGTTCCAAATAAATAAATAAATAAATAAATAGCTTCAAAAAGCAGTGAATTTATACACATTCAACTCTAAATCAAACTCTGAAACAGAAGACTTTTTAACTAGAATCCCTTTGCCTATCTGGCTGCAAGGGTGCTAAAGCCACAGGGATCAACATAATTCTATTTTGTGGAAGCCAAGCTTCTTTATACAAGTAAGGAGGGTAGAGAAATGGGGAAAAAAAAATCAAGTTATATCACATATAGGTAAATTCCTCATAATGAATGCAATCACTATACATATCTGAAATGTACCCACAAACTTAATTTTGAAAGTACCAGTTTTGTTCAGTAAGTTGCAAATAAAGCAGCTGGTGAAAAACTAAAGCAGCCAGGCACTGTAGCACACATCTACAAGGCCAGCACTCAGGAGGCTCAGACAGGAGGATACCTGTGAATCTAAGACCAGCTTGGACTACAAAGCGAGCTCAAGGTCAACCTGAACTGCATGGCAAGACCCTATCTCAAAAGGACTGAAAAAAAAACAAGGAAAAGAAAACTAAAGCAAATGCAGCATCCCTCATGCAGTGACTCTAACAACAAGTCCCTTACTTGGGCTCATTCAGCCTCCCACAAGGGGATGCAAAGCCCCTTGTGAGCCAAGGTCAACCTCAGCGCTTCTGTACCCACCCACCTGAGCTGCTGGAGGTTTTCGTGGATTCCCACCACCCAGTAGTGGTCGGATCTCCCCTTGCAGTGCTCTCTGGTGTTACACACAGGCGTCCACGCGTTGTCTAGCCCTCTGTTAAGCATTCGAACACAGCCTTCAGAATCCACATAGCAGGGGGTACCTACAAAACAGCAAACAAATTACACAAAGCAACAGCCCTTTCCTCAAAATTACACATCCAGGCTTCAACTTTCATCTCAAAAGAAAAAAAAGGCAAAGAATATAATATTGCTTCCTAGAGCCGGTCAGATAGCTCAGTGGATTAAAGCGCCTGCTTAACCAGATGCTAGATCCCTGGCAGGCCAGCCCCACCCCCAGGGCACCCTGAAACGCTGATTTCAGACTGGATGTGGTGGCATATGCCTACAAAAGAGGATCACTGAGTCTGATCCGTGTAGTGAGACCCTGCAGACTATGTACTAAATAAAAATAAATAAAAAACAAAAAAGATTGCTTTCTATAAAACTTCATTAACTACACAGAGTAAAAACTAATGGAAGAAAACAACTGTCTCTGATAGGACAGTTCACCCAAATAAAAGTTTCACTGAACACTGCCACCTGCTGGAGTACAGTAACTTTTTTTTTTTTTTTTTTTATGTATTTGGTATAGTATCTCACTAGGCAGCTTGGATTCGTAATGATCCTCCTGTCTCAGCCTCCCCAGCACTGGGAGTACAGGTGTGCACCACCACACCCAATATCAGTGGCCAGCACAGCATACAGTACCAGGAATTGAACCTGGTTCCTTGTGCTTGCCAGGCAGGCACTTAAGACTGCTAGGCTATCTCCCCAGCCCCTAACATACAAACTATTTTTAAGCCTATTTCAAGAAACAAAAAATAGCATAGTGAGACCCTGTCTCAAAAAGGCAAAAAAAAAAAAAAAAAAAAAAAAAAAAAAAAAAAAAAAAAAAAAAAAAAAAAAAAAAAAAAGAAACAAAAAATATGTGAAGGTCCCTCTTAAAGAGATCTAATAAAATGCCAGAAACTGATATAAGATGGTGATGTAAGAAAAGTGCCTTTACTACTCATTTTTTTCCCTTTTCCTTGGTGACCTTGGTACTTTTCCATCCCTACCACCTGGGTAAACACTTCTCAGGAAACAGGAACGGATCCATCTGTACTTGGCAAGCTCTCTAATTATTACTCTCATCTGCAGTTATAGACCCCTCTCACTCTCCAGACATCAGCTTCCCAGGGACTACATCTGACTGGCTCATAGGAAGAGAAAAGCTATCCACCTGGAAGGGATTCTTCAGTAAGCATAAATGATCATATCCCAACAGAAACCGACCCCGGAATGGCCAATACTTCCAAGACATACAGGTTTTTCAATGATACAAACGAGGAGCCTAAATCTCTAGTAGCAAGAAGCACTCAAGCCCCTGAGAAAGGGCTAACAAGTGCCCTGCCATAAGGTCTCCCCCATCCTTCAAATTGTGTCACAAGCCACCATAAATGCAATTAGCACTGTCCAATGGAAACATTACATGAGCTACAAATGTAATTTTTAATTCACAGTGCTACTTTAACAAAGAAAAAAAAACACTAAATTTTTAACATGTATTTAATCCAGTATATTGAAAACGTTTTAACACAGGGTAAAAGAATTGAGATTCTTCACTACTCCTTTTCTCATACTAAGTCTTGAAACTGCAGAGTATTTTATGCTTACATCTTAACTCACATTAGTCACACTGTAAGTGTTAAACAGCTATATATAGCTAGGAGTTAACTGTAGTGGAAAATATAGTTCTTAAAGAATTCCTAGTCTTTGTGCAAAATCTGTGAAAAAGACACAACTTTACCATCAGCTTATTAAGAAAAGTATACCTCGTTCTTCGTAAGTTTGCCAATCAAATTTTTTTTTTTTTTTTGGTAGCAGGAATTGAGCTCATGACCTCGCTCTTGCACAAGCAGGTGTGGTACCCCTGAGCTCCAATCAAAATTCTTAAGAGATCTTATAACATAAAACAATAGCTACTTTGCCTAAGAACTACAGATTCTAGTTCTGTCAACATTAAAATACAAATGGGCCAGGGAGATGGCTCAGTGGAATAAGCGCTTCCCTGGCAAACACAAGGACCTGGGTTCAATTCCCAGTTCCACCAAAAAAAAAATAAAATAAAATAAAAAAATAAATAAGTAAACACCAAAAAAAGCAATTAAAAAAAACATTAAAATACAGAAATTTAAATGTAGAATATAGTCAATTTATCTCTAAAGAAATTATGAACAAAACAGTGAAGTCATTTTCTTCTTGAAAATTATTTTGAAAGAAATAAACAGATCTTGCCTTCAGCTGAGAAGCCGACCCAGGTCAAGTGGGCTCTCCTCGTGAGAGGAAGAGGGTCCCCGCGCAGAACCTGCCTTTTCTTTTTCCCCAGCTCAAAAAGCTGAACTCCAAGACACTGATCTCCATCAAATCCTGTACCTAGAAAATGGACATGAGTCAGGCACCCAAAGTCACCCGGCGATATTGCCATCTGAACTGTTTTCTGAACCACTCATGTGATAACTCCTTAAACAAACTAGCACTGTTTTCTAAGGGTATGCCACGAGGCACCCCGCAGGGATCAGAAGAAGAACCTGTTACATGGACTGTTTATATAGGCTGGTCGAGAATGGGCATTTCTTCACTCAGGAAATATTTAGAGAACTTCCTAGGTACACACGCTATAGGCAAAGGGGCTGTGGGGATAAGTGGTCATTGTTAGCGGGAAATTCATGGATAGCAAAAAGCAGGCAGGTCAAAAAACAGAAACAGGGCTGGTAAGATAGCTCAGTGGATTAAAGCACCTGCTTTGGCACACATAGGGACCAGGGCTAGATCCCAGTTCCACATACTGCAACAACCCGACCCCCGGGGGCACGGTGAGCCAGTGACAGAGTCCGGGTGAGGTGGCGCACACCTATAATCCCAGCACTGGGAAAGCTGAAAACAGGAGAATCACTTCGAGTCCAAGCAGTGTAGTGAGACCCTGTACTAAATACCTAAAATGATAAAAATAAAAATAAAAAAAAAAACAGAACAAAAAAAAAAAAAAAAAAAACAGAAACAGTTCCCATCTCCCTAAAAAGATACCAAAGAGTTAAATTAATAATGAGGTATGAAGTATCAGATGGAAAGGCTACTTTAGACCAGACAATCAGTGGTGCCCATTAGGAGGAAATAAAATTTGAGCTGAGCTAGGAATAGCAACTTAGGCCCAGCAAAGCAAATGTGAGGGGAAGGAAGCTTAAGGAGAGGGCTGCAGATAGGAACAAGCTGGGCACCAAAGACAGCAGCAGCAGGAGGCTGAGGAGGCCAAACAAATCAGGGTGCACAGGGTTAGCGATCACCTCGCCAGCATCCACAAATAAAGGGAAGGCAGGTGGAGCTGAGCAGAAGAGAATGATGGTTTATGAAAAGGCCATTTGGCTTCTCTGTGAAGAACACACTGTGAAAGGCACAATCCGGAGCTGCATGACCACACAGACATTACAATGGGGCAAATGGGTTGGACAGGGGTGTGGGTGGCAGAAAGGCAAAGAAGGATCCAGAATGTGCCTGAGCCTGAGGGGCCTGCTCAAGAGTCTACCTAAAGACTGCAAGTGAGCAAATGCATGTGTAAGTCTGGAATAACACAGAAATGAGGGCTAGGACATTGGTTGCCAAGGCATGGACACAGGGATATTTCTAATGCCGTGGTTTTTGAAAAACTCCCCAGAGCAGCTTCTCAAACTTGCATGCAACTGTGAGTCACAATATCAATTCACAATATTAAAGAAAAAGGAGATGAAAGAATAAGTATTGGCCCAGAGACTTTTGCTGTTACCCTTGTGAATACACACAAAGTGGCACTGCAAAAGCTCTTTCTCACTGGGGCCAGGCTTTCCAAAGAGTGAAGTATCCTGAGCTGACTACCAGACAAAAAGGGCCAATTCCAGCTAACTGGACAGCACTGAAGGATGAACCAGCAAAAGAAGTGAAAAAGGAGCTCCCAGAGAGAAAAAGCTTTGCAGACAAAAGGCACAGAAACCAACAGAATAAAGCATTTCCTGTAGAAATGTAAACAAAAACAGAAACAAAACAGCAGAGCAAAGCTTTCATGACCTTGGCTTAGTATAGAGTGGGGACTGAAGTCAGAAGAGGAAGTGAAAAACCTGGCAACTTTTAAAAAGCCGCATGCTAGGTTGTTTCAGGCCTTCACCTGAGGGACTCATTCACTTCTGAGGAATAAGCTGACAGCCCTTCAGAGGCTGTGCTTGCTGAAACAGCTGGAAGCAATGAACCAGGCTCTACTCGGAGATCCTGTACAACCCTGCGCAAGCAGGATAGCCCCACAGCACTGCTATTAGTAAATACGACAAAATTGCTACACTCAGAGATCATGCTGATGAAAAGGATAAATAAATGTAAAAGGCAGTATGATACAGGTATATAGCCCAAACCAAGAGAGCAACAATAACAAATTAGGTAATTTCCATTTTACTTCAAAGCATGGCAAATTATAAAAGACTGGGAAAAGCCTACCTCTGTGATAAACAATGAAAAGCTGCTCTCCGTATCCCGCCAGGGATACCACAGGCCCGGGAAGGCTGAAGACCTCTTTCTGAACACCCCCAACGGTGAACAGCCGCAGGAGCAAGGCGCTGGTAGCAGCGGCCACCCAGCCCTGGCCAAGGCAGATGGCTTCGATGTCCTCATGCTGGGGCATGTCCACCATCCACTCCTTGCTGGAGTCCCAAGAACTAAAGTGCAAGCAGTGAAGCTTGCTACGAGAGAACACAGAAATGTTCCAACTCTTACACATATTATATTCTGTTAAAGATCATGTCTCAATAAAGCAAAATAAAAAGAATTTTACAAAACAAAAGAGAATTTCATACCAAAAGGTATCTAGAAGGACATGCATCGAAGTGTTTATATCTGAGAGAAGACTGGCAGCATGAACTCTTTTTTTTTTTTGGAGGAACCAGGGATTAAACTCAGGCCCTTGCGCTTGAGCCATCTCCCCGGCCCACAGCATGAACTTTCATTTTCTGGAAATTTTTTCTTGTCCATGCATGTGTACTACTCTTTACTAGTAACACTGACGATGTAAAAAGTAATGCCATCTCCTGTGCATTGTAATGTAAGTTACACCACTCCAAGTTATGAACATGTCACTTTTGATATGCAATTTAACAGAAGGTAGAGATGGACAAGCAGGGTAGAAACAAACATTTTAGTTTATTAACTTTTGTCATTAACAACTCTATCTAGCAGTTCAACAGCATCCAATCCTTCCTAAGTTACCTTGCCAGGTCATCAGTGCTCTCACATGCCAACAAAATAGCTTCATGGGAAAGATCTGCTACTGTGTAATTCAAGGTGTTTGACAGGTGTGTAGCGTGGTGCACAGAGGTGTCATGGAACTCCACATCGATGGCGTTGTCTTGCTCGTCATTATAGCAGCGGATAACTCCAACAGAGTTCCACACCTGCAAATACGGAAGATAAAACTCAAGGCTGAGAAAAATGCAACCTTCTAAAACCCAGTAGGCTACAGTTGCACAAATTAGCAGGACTGTAATTTAAACTATATCAAGGTTTGAATTAGGGAAACTACCATAATGCAGACATACCCAAATATTTTTAGAATGTAGCAGGAATGTCCAACCTAAGGCACACACATACTTATTAGTAACTGAAACGTTTAATATTTAAAAATAAAATACATCATTGTCATTTAAAAAATACTATATAACTTCTGAAAAAACAAATCATTAAATTCCTCAAAAAAATTCCAAAATTTTGAGTGTACCATAAATCCAAATGACATTAAATATTTTCTGTTCCAACTACTTTACATTAGATAGATAGATAGGTAGATATAGATATAGATACATACATATTTATTTTAGGTGCCAAGGATCAAACTCAGGACTTTGCGCTTGCCAGGAAGGCACTTATGCCACTGAGCTGTCTCCCTGGCTCCAACATTATATATTTTAAAGCAACACAGGGCAGGGGAGATAGCTTAGTAGAATAAGCACTTGCTTGGCAAGCACAAGGCCTGAGTTCAATCCCCGGTTCCACAAAAAAAAAAAAAAAAAAAAAAAACACAAATTGACACCATTTGCAAAACTATCTTTCAATGATGTACACTACAGGTTCACACTAGATCCTAGAGTTTCTAGTAAAATTAATGTTGACCTTTTATTTATAGTTATACACTAATGTTAATTATAACTATAAAGATATACAATAGAAATTTATATTAGCATGTTAATAAAAATATGTTAATACTAGTAATAAATATTAATAAAAATTAATATTACTTCATGGCTACTGATGGCAACAGTTTTATTAATCTTAAGCAAACCCTTAATATACAGGCCAGGTCCATATTTTTCAAAAACAACAGGCAAACCCTCAGAATAGAGAACCTCAAAAGCCAATACACTGACATATAAATGATCACTGATTCAAAAAATACAATTTAATGCCTTTAATGCCATATCTGGTCCTAAATGCTAAGACACAAGCTTAGAAAACAAACAAACTCCAGCTGGAGACACAGCCCAGCAGCAGAACAGCCACCTAACACCCTCGAGGCCTGGCTTTGACTCCCAGCACATCGGAACACACTCAGAACACCCTCTACCAGGGTGGGGCTGGGGTGGGGCAGGCAAGGCAGTGTCAGTGTCCCACCCATAGTACTCATCTCTCTCCTCAACACCATGTAAGAGCTACTAAAAGTAGCTTTAGTTAGTTCTGGAACCAGCACAATCTTGTATATAAAAACAAACTTCCCACTCTCAGGAGGAGGGTTTGGAAGTGTAGGCAAAAGACAGCCATTTATTTAGGCTCCTTATGCTACATTTTAGCAGAATTCTATTTAATTGATTCTTAATCATAATATTGAAATAAGATTAAAATTACGAGTTAAATCAACCATAAAATTATAATTAAACAAAATGGAGCAGCCCAGTCCATCAGGGCTTTTTAAAACACTGTTTATCCAATGAGTAAAACACAGCAGGGAAAATCACAGGAGAGCAAGATGAACAGGGAAATTCAGCCCAGACGCACCATGAACCTGTGCATGAGATGTGCAGGTGTGGACCCCGACTGGAACGGCCTCTGCCGGGGGGTCGGCCTGGGCCCATCCCACAGTGACCTCTGCAATGTTGCTGGTGGCAGACCATGCGAGCTGCCCTCGAGGACTTCCACCTCCTTGAGAAGAGCAGATTTCAGCACTGTACCGTCTACAACACAAAGAAATGTGAGAAAACTACAAACTCAGGTGACCAGGCAAAGAAATGCAGTCACAGACTCTGACAGGCCCACCATCGTTCCCAGTGACAGCAAGGGACTTCTCCCTCTACAACCTCGCTGGAGAGGGATGCCAGGAGGCCGGACTCTGTGTGAACCAAGGCAGCAGCCCTGGCCAGAATCCACAGCCACCCACTTCATTGCAGACACTAACTTCAGCCAGCCCTGATCCTTGCACAGATTACGTAGCTGAAACGAGAAGTGTGTGTAAGGATAAGGGCTGCCTGTGAAAGAGGGCTCTGGCAGCTGTGTGGGCTACAGGTGGCGGCCTGACCGCCTCACCCAATCCCGGCTGACTCCGTCTGGCAGACTGGGATACATGGCAAATGCTTTCTCAGCATGAAGTGCTGAGACAACTTGCTGCCAATGATAAGTGAGATTTCAAGCAAAAATCTTAATATTGGGAAGCCGGGCGTGGTGGTACATGCCTGTAATCCCAGTACTTGGGAGGCTGAGGCAGGAGGATTGTTGTGAGTTCGAGACAGGCCTGAGCTACAAAGTGAGCTTAAGGCCAGCCTGAACTGCATAGTGAGACCCTGACTCAAAAAGACAAAAAAAAAAAAAAAAAAAATCTGAATATTGGAAAATTTATATTTGGTCTCAGGAGCCTGGCAACAAGCTCACATTGAAAAATTATTTGAGAGGGCTGGCCAGATAGCTCAGCAGACTAAAGCTCCTGCTTAGGTATGCGCAGAGACCAGGGTTCAATCTCCAGCATGACTGAGACTGGGTGTGGTGTCGCATGCCTTTAATCCCAGTGCTTGGGAGGCTGAAAACAGGAGGCTCACTACAAGTCCAGAGGCCAGGGAGATGGCTCAGTGGAATAAGCGCTACCCTGGCAAGCACAAAGGCCTGAGTTCAATCCCTAGTTCCACCAAAAAAAAAAACTACAAGTCCAATCTGTGTAGCGAGACCCTATAGACCCTGTGCTAAATACATTAAAAAATAAACAATAATAATAATAATAAACTTCACGGGGCTGGGGAGATGGCTCAGTGGAATAAGTGCTTCCCTGGCAAGCACAAGGGCCTGAGTTCAATCCCCAGTTCCGCCCAAAAAAAAAAAAAAAAAAAAACTTGACGAGACTAGTGATGATAACTTAGATGGGGAAATGAAATGGTGAAGGTGAGGAAGGCTGCAAACCACTGGCTATTATTTTCCAAATTACCACTCAGGGTAAAAATCAAGTAAGAAGACAGAAAATCCTTTCCAAGTTCAAATCACACCAATGGATCTCAATGCAATAGACCTGAAAGTCCTGGAGGTTCACAGTCCACAATAATGTTTAAGCAACTGCCATTAATGAGGCACAGTCACACACACCTACACCATCAGCTCTGAGACAGACAGAGATAGAGACAGATAGACAGAGAGGCAAAGAGACAAAGACAGAGTGAAAGAGATGAGACAGACTGACAGACAAGATGGGAGAAAAGAGGGAATTGGGGAAAAGGGCAAAGCAAAGGGCAAGGGAGGCCCTGTCATTCCTTGGTTCTGGGGAGGGCCAGCCACTCCACACCTCTCTGAGCAGACTATCCACACACTTCTCCCTTCACAACTTCCATTAGTGTGAGCTCTAGTTTTCTCCATCACCTTATGCAAAACTGATAAACAGCAAAAGATACAATCCAGAAAGTAAGAGTCCTGTTGTGTGCTGTGGCAGACATGACAGACTGCGATGCCAGTCTTCTCACTGCTTTTTGTTTGCTGTTAAAACACACTGTTCTAATTAAATTTTTTTAAAAAATTAAAAACACATTTGGTTTTATATGAGTCTTCAATGTAATTTTTAATTATTTTTACAACTTCTCAAATATAAAAATAAAATAAAACTCAATGCATTTCACCATAAGACACTATTACTCCACAAAAACAAATGTTCTTTGGAGCCCTTCAGGCTGTTTTGTAGAGTAAAGGGCTCCTAAAGCCAAAACATTTTAAGACGGCTATCGTAAAAACAGTATGTGATTTCAGCACAGGACAGACTCAGTACCCAGCCTAGACCGGCCTCAACCTCATGGCGATCCTCCTGCCTCAGCCTCCTCAGAGCTGGGGTGACAGGTATGTGCCCCTACCCCTGGCTCAAAATTTTCCTTTTTGACATCTTTTTTATAGTGACATTTGGTAATGGTCGAATGTGTTACTTCTGCACTTAAGTTGTTACAACAGGTATTTTATTTGAAGGTTTCAAATTCTAATTTCACTTTTTTTAATAAATAAAGTAACTTCTATTTGACTTAGAATGGCAATCTACATCTTTGAAAAAGTTCGTCCATCTCACCTACGTTATTGAATTTGAGGACAAACTTGTTCCTATTTTCCTCATCCTGGTATCAGCAGCCTTGCTGTCTCACAGATTCATGTGTAACACATGTAAGCTTTCAAGTAGCCACCTTTAAAAAGTTAAAAAGAAATGACTGCATTATAATATTCTTTTTAAAGTATGCTCAAAAAAACTGACTATGATGTTCTGATCTTTCTTCTCATACTATATTCCAAATCTTACTCGGTTGCACTTCACACTTAAAACACACTTCAGGGTGAGCTCGCATTGCTGAAGAACTCCCTGCCATGTGTCTGCCGCAGACAGCCCACGTTCACACCATCAACAGTGGCAGCCTCGCTTCTTCCTTGTTTAATAATTTGTGTCTTCTCTCCCCCTTTATGGCTCATGATAGGGATTGATCCATTTCATTGATCTTTTCAAGGAAGTAGCTTTTGGTTTCAATGATTTTATAGTTTTTCTTTTGTCAATTTTATTGAATTTTGCTTTTATTATTTCCTTCCTTGTTTGGAGTTTATTTTTCTAGTTTGGTAAAGCAGAAAGCTTATCCAAAACTTTTTTTTTTTGAGATAGGGTCTTCTTGATAATTTAGGCTGGGGGCTGGGGATATGGCTCAGTGGAATAAGTGCTTCCCTGGCAAGCACAAGGGCATGAGTTCAATCCCTGGTTCCGCCAAAAAAAAAAAAAAAAAAAAAAAAAAAAAAGGATAATTCAGGCTGGCCTTGAACTCACAGTGATCCGCCTGCCTCAGCCTCCTAAGTGCTGGGATGACAGGTGTCAGGTATGTGCCACTATCCCTGGCTTAAAGCTTTCCTTTTTTAACTTAAGGATTTAATGTCATTAACCTCTCTTGGTATACCTTTGGATATACAAATGGAATGACTTTTAATAGTTTAAATAAAAAAATTGAAAGTATTCATCAACAAGGTAGATTTTTCACACGCAGAAAGCCAAATTCATACCTATTGAATTTTCATCATCTTCTAGGATGTGACTTTGCTGTCTAGGGCGACCTGGTGCCACCATGAGGTCATCCTCCTCCTCATCATTTATGGTCCCTTTTGGAACAGAGATCTCAACAGCACCACCATCTAGAAAGCCATCAGCATCACTTGTGTCATCTCCATCAAAAAGATCACTGTACTCCTTTTCTACTCTGCTAGAAAGCTGGAAAAATAAAAATTAACAAAACTTTGAAAACATTATGTTTCCTGCATAATTCAGTTACTCAAAAAGCAATGTGTTTTTAATTGTTTGGGTGGAGATCCAACCCAGGTGAGCACTCTACCACTGAGCTACACCTTCAGTCCCAAAGGTCACCTATTAATATGCACTTATAAGTTCTGTCAAACAGGCAAGTGCCCGGGAGAGAAGGTATCTGGCAAATGTATTCATAAAGGTACCTATATTTATGGAGTACGATCTAGTCTTTACCTTATGTGCCTATGGTGGGAGCCAGACACGGAAGCAAACTGACAGTACATACCAAACATTAAGGCAACAGAATAGCCCTCCAAAGTCATTCTACAGCACATGTCACCTTCACACTAATACAGTGTGAAGTCTCTCATATCATCAAACCTTCTCCAATTCTTACTTGGCACAAGGCCCTATTTAGGTAAGACCTGGTGGCCCCAGGCCAGCTCGGTTAAAGCTAGATGTTTTCTGAACAGAGACCCAAGGTGGTAGAGCCAATTGAAAATCAGAGGGCAAGGAAACTGAACAGACTTAATCATCGCCAATTAGGAATCTGAACATAACCCCTACAGGAGGTGGCTGTTACTGTACATAGGCTTTGGTGAGAGAGTAGGCCCCTGGCAGGAAATATGTGGGTCCCTGCAAGACAGCCTGAACTAGAAGGATGCTAACAAGAGCACCAGTGACAAATTGAAAGGACTCTATCACAAACCTTTTACATTTCTGTCTTTGTTTTTTGGTTCCTTTTGTCTTTTTTTACAAGTGTTTTTCAGTGAAGGTTTATTTTTTGATTTGGTGCTGAGGACTGAACACTGGCTAGGTAAGCATTCTGCCGCTGAGCTCAATCCCCAGCCTGTCACCAGCCTTTGAAATGGAAGTAAACTTGACTGAATTGGGGAAAATAAATGTTCAATAAAATGGTAACTAAAAATAAGCTTTTTAAAATTCATGTAAAATTATGACTTGAAGAATAATTAAACATAGCAAAAGCTACAAGGTAATTTAACCTTTCCAGCTGTCGTTCTGTGGACAGAAGTTGGCCATACCTTTTTTTGGATCTTCTTGTGGCAAAATAGGGATTTTATTGTGTATCTATGGTGACAGCAGAATAAATACTTTAAAGAAGAAAAGCCAAAAGGACAGAATGATGAACAATTTCAGAAGAGGTGACCCTTAAACTAAATAACATTAACTTACTGCTGTGGTTTCTATGGACATTATGCTCATGTGCTAGCTTTGCAGCTCATTATAAAAGTAAAGAGCCTTCTGCACAGCCCCAGGCTACTTTCTTTCTTGGCTCTTCGTTTTCCTACTTCTGCACAATATTCTAGGACATTTTCATTTCTGACCATAACCTGTGTGCTGGAGCCTACCAACTCCCTTCTATGGAGGACAGAGACCTGGTGCCTTGTCCACCCTGTCCTCAACTGACCAACACTCTGCGCCCACCCAGTCCCTGACAGCCACACGTTCTCAGTTCAGTTCCGTCGACAGCAAGTACTTAGGTGACTAAAATCAGGTAAATACTATGGCTGAATACAAATTCAAACAGGCAGTATTTATAAAGTATGCCACACTGCCTTCTCCCTACATGTAACTCACTTAATGTTTACAATGAGCCTACCTACTGGCGGGCACTATTCCTCTTTATCTTACACATGTGCTACATGTGGCAACTTTTCCATTCCTCTACAACTTTTTGTTTTCCATGGAATTAAGAATCTCAAAAAAAAAAAAAAAATCTCAGAGACATCCTTTTTGCCAAGATGGCATTAAAGGCAAAGGAAGCCCCTGCCCCTCCCAAAGCTGAAGCCAAGTCAAAAGCTTTGAAGGCCAAGAAGGCCATGCTAAAAGGTATCCACAGCCACAAAAAGATATGAACGTCACCCACATTCCGATGTCCCAAGACACTGCAGTTCCAGAGGCAGCCCAAATAACCCTGGAAGAGCACCCCCAGGAGAAATAAGCTTGACCACTATGGCATTATCAGGTTCCTCCTGACCACAGAGTCAGCCATGAAAAAGATCAAGGACAGCAACACATTCATGTTCATTGTGGATGTCAAAGCCAATAACACCAGATCAAGCAAGCTGTAAAGAAGCTCTATGACATTGATGTTGCCAAGGTCAATACCCTAATCAGGCCTGATGGAGAGAAGAAGGCCTATGTTCAACTGGCTCCTGATTATGATGCACTGGTTGTTGCTAACAAAATTGGAATTATCTAAACTGAGTCCAGCTGGCTAATTCTAAATACATACTTTTTTACCCTGTAAACAAAAAAAAATCTCTTCTCAGCTGAGCATGGAGGTACACACCTGCAATCCCAGCACTCAGAAGGCTGAGGCAGGAGGACTGTTGTGAGTTCAAGACCAGCCTGAGCTACAAAAAAAAGGTGAAGGCCAGCCTGAAATACATAGCAAGATCTTATCTCAAAAGGACAAAATAAAAACCCTCTTCTCTCTTTTAGTCACCTTTTCCTGGATGGATTCCTAAGGATTCTTCCAGTTGAATGTCTGGAAAGCATAAAACTAGCTGACAAAGTTCTGGAACCCAAATCCCAGTGAGCTGGGACTCTCTAGGCCCAAGTCTCCACTGCTGTCATTTAATGCTGTTTCTAGCACAGCATTCCCCACCTGCCTCACTCAGTGCCACTCAGCTGTAATCAGCACCCAGGCCAAGGACACTGTCTGTCTCACCTCTGCTACAGAACATGTCACCCACATGCAGCCAGAAGGTATGGAGGGATGGGGAAGGGTGGCATTCCCAGATGTCTATCCGCTCATTAAATCCACCCTGCCACTGCTGGCCTCCCTTTCACACAACCTAATGCTACCAGGTTCCAAAAATGGGAGTCTAGTCAGGCAGACTGATTGTGCCTCAGCTCCCCACAGAGAGGTCTCAGGACCCACTTTTTGGAGAAGTGAGTTGCCAACCATGCTTCTATGTACACAACCCCCTAAATTCTATTCCTACTGTCACTTCAGCTGTTATTGCTAACCTTCATGAATTAGTCCCTTGATTTTTCTTTTCTTTTATCACACAAGGGATTCATGATTTAATGAGAATTTGTTTATTTTTACAGGGCCAGGGATTGGACTCAGGACCTTGCTCTTGCCAGGAAGGCACTTATGTCGCTGAGCTATATTACTGGCTATGATTTAATGAAGTTTCAGGAAAAAACACACATATTGAGGATGTAATCCTTAACCAGGAGGCTGAAGTACAACTTCAAATGGGAAAGGATACATACAGCAGACAGCAGGAGTGATAAAGAGAAGCAAGCACAGGCAGAACTAGGGGGCACACTGGAGCCACGGGAGTGAAGCTCAAGGCTAAGACAACGCTGCTTGGGGCCCCTCGAGTTAAGACACATCCAAAGCAGAAACTGTATAGACCAAACCGAACCCTGCACCAGGGATTAACTCTAAATTGTATCTGTAACACATTTACCTGATAATCTTCAATATCAGGTGCTCTGGCCCCCAAATAAGAATGCTAACTTTGAACTTTACAAAGGACATCCCTTATATTCTATGGAGGAAATACTTCTTAATAATGTACATACTGCGGAAAAAAGTAAGTTGAACAAGCTCAGGGTTTTACTATGCAGTCCAGGCTGGCTTGAATTTGCAGCAATCCTACTGCTTCAGCCTCCCGAGTGCTGCAGGGGTGCACCACCACGCCCAGCCTAAGCTGTAATTTTGTGTGAAAGCCAGGTAGATGCTGGTGTTTTCCAAGCCCACACAAACATGGAAGTGCTGCAAAGGGACTATTCTCCCATGCACCCCTTACCTTGCTGCCCGACGACTTCTCGCTGGGCTCACACACGTTCTCCAAGAGCCCCAGGTTCCCCTCGGCATCCGTGTAAGATATGCGGCCACAGGTAGGATGCCAGGCCAGGCCACAGATGGCATAGCTTTTCTCATGTTTCACCCTAAAAATTAAGAAGTGGGCTCTGAGCGTACTGTCAAGAGGAACATCAACTATGCATGCCTTTAGGTACATTTCAGTTGGAAAGGTTAAACAACTTTGACAATGTAAGAGCTACAGATTTTCATTATGATTAATAACTGGAACTTTGAAATGCTTCCTAATAAAATGAAAAGACTAATAGAAATAAGTGAAGAACAGAAGATACACTAAAGCGTACCTTTCCACGCAGCCTCTGGTTTCCACATTCCAAATTATAATTAGGCCATTGATGCTACCCGCAGCTAAATAGCGTCCACAGGGTGACCAAGTTACTATGTTGAGGCTCTATAAAGAAAAACAGGGGTTGGGGAGATGGCTCAGTGGAATAAGTGCTTCCCTGGCAAGCGCAAGGGCCTGAGTTCAATCCCCGGTTCCGCAAAAAAGAGAAAGAAAAACAGTAACTATGCTGTGTCATTTGAACATTCATTTCATTACCAAATTCAAAGTTTTACATCCCTGTTCTATATTATTTATTTGAAAAAGAAATAATAAGGCAAGGCTAGCGAGATAGCTCAGCCGACTAAGCACTGGCTTTGGCAAGCGTGAGGACCATACTGGCCCCACCCCCGCTGAGCCAGACAATCCAGTCTGGGCATGGTGGCACATGACTATAATCCCAGGGTTGGAGAGGCTGAAAACAGTAGGATCACTAGGAGTCTGAGCTGCATAGTGAGACACAGCTTAAAAATAAGGGAAAATAAAGGAAAAATAAGACGGAGGGGAGTTGTTTTTTGTTTATTTTATTTATTTATTTATTTACTTTTTGGTGGAACCAGGGATCAAACTCAGGCCCTTGCACTTGCCAGGGAAGCACCTATTCCACTGAGCCATCTCCCTGTCCCCCCCTTTTAAGGTTTTTGTTTGTTTCTGAGACAAAGTCATACTATACAGTCCAGACTCTACTGACCTAGAACTTAGTTTGCTTATTTTTTAAAAACTTTTTTTTCACCTAACACCTAACATAAGCATCTACTACCTTGTTTACCAAGAGAAAACTACACATCAGGCATGGTAGCACACACCTATTATCTGAGCACTCAGGAGGCTGAGGCAGGAGGATTGTTGTGAATTGGAGACCAACCAAAGTGAGGTCAAGGCCAGCCGGAACTGCACAGTGAGACCCTGTCTCAGTGGCACAGTGCCTGTCTGGCAAGCATAAGATCCTGAGTTCAGTTCCTAGTGTCCATTAAGTACAGCAGCATGATTTTACAAGTAAAACGCAAAATCTATTGTTATCAGGGAAAAGAATATAAGGTGTCCTCCTCACATGCACATGAGATGAAGTAAAGCAGCAAGCTAAGTGAGCTCCATTAGCAGCTGCCGCCCTCCAGGCCAAGGTGCCCTTGATTATACAATAAATGATGCACACCAGAAAAGAGGCTGAGCAAGAACAGAGATCAATGACCCTTTTTGCTCTAAATTTCGGAGACAGAGAGGGGGAAACGGAAGAAGGGGGCAGGGAGGGAGAGTGGGGAAGAGGGCAGTAGACAAACAGACTAACAGTCTTGCTTGAACTTCAGACTATATTCCAACTCTGGGTGAAACTCGCTTAATCCAAGCTAGTTTTCACAAAGAAGCAAGGTCAGTGCCAGGGAAATAGCTCAGTAGAATGGCGCTTGCCTGGCAAGCACAAGGGCCTGAGTTTAATCCCTGGTTCTGAAAAAAAAAAAAAAAAAAAAAAGCCAAAGAAGCAAGGTCCCACGTGTCCTACAGGCATCAAGTATCCAGTTGGTGGGTACTGGTGCCACGGGCACATGGCAGACACCCACCACACCTCCCGGCCTGCAGCTGCTACCCACGGCCACTCACACCTGACTGCAACAGTGTTGGAGATGCAGAACAACTCCCCGTGGCCCCCTGAATGCACAGGAAACCAACCTGAGTGACAGAACTGTCCGAAAGCTCAAGCTGATGACTCCAGGTGTCTCTTCGATACAGCTTCACAGATTTCTCCACAGGAACTGCCAGTAACTATTAGGAGAGAGGAAAATTTACACAAAAGTGGACATTATATTCAATGAACAAAGGAAAAAAGGCAGCAAATTCATCCAGATAAATCCACAGAATAGGGCCAGGGATATAGCTCAGCATCACAGCATCTACCTGGCAAGCGCAAGGTCCTGAATTCACAGTACCAAAAAAACTACCATAAATTTACAAAACAGAAGAGCAAATCTGCATTTGTAGAGTTAACAGAACTCAACAAATTACTTAAGATTTCGATTTAAAAAAAAAAATCCAAAATAGTGGCTTGTACCAGAAAGCAGAGAATTAATAATTTTTAGTATTTTTAATACTGTGCCTTTTTCCCCTCCAATCAGATCTTATTGGTACATCTTGAATATACATAATGATCACTCTCATCCTAGAGAATTTGTACCTGCACATGATAGAACTTGACCCTTCTCCCATTCCTTTACCCTCTCTCCAGCCCTCCTCCCCTTTTCCATTCATAAAAACTTTCGTTTCCATTCTTCCCTTATTCTAATTTGGTTTCTTAAGAAATCTAGGCTCTTTGGACTTAAAAATTCATCTCATTTGCTAAAAGAAAACAGCCATAATTCTCTGTCTTAGAGAAAAAACAAACAGGAATTTGTCTTCTTACATAGACGTCAGAAAAAGATTAGTAGGAAAAATCCAGGCAGGGGCAGTGTATGGATCAGCAGCACAGCACAAGGCTTTAATCCTCAGGACAAAAGAAACAAAAATCTTGTGTATGTTTTCCATGTTTATCCTATACATATACACAGATACACTCATAATTAAAACAGTAAAGCCATGCCAAGTTTATTAACTTTTAATCAGATTAACTCAGACTTTGAAAGCAAAGAAAAATATGTACTGTATCGTTCTACTATCTTCTCAAAGCAGACAGTATTCTCTTCAAAGTCGTGACTTAAAAGGGTATACACTTTTTTTTCTCAAAGACAGAGTCCTGCTACATAGCCCAGGCTGACCTCAAAAACTGGCTGTAGGCCAGGCATGGTAGTGCATACCTATAATCCCAGCACTCAGGAGGCAGACAGGAGGATCCTTGCAAGTTGGAGACTCGCCTGCCCTACAAAGTGAGCTTAAGACCAGGGTGGTCTTCACAGTAAGACCCTGTCTCAAAAAGACCAAAAAAAAAAACCTCGCTGCACAACCTAGGGTGGTCTTGAACTCATAACTCTTTTAACTCCACCCCCATATGCGGGGATCAAATATCTGTATAAGTACACATGGCTTACAGAAAGGTGTACAGTATGTTCAAAGTCTCACTCCTGTCCCTAAATCCTATTTCTATACTTTAAAGGCCAATACACTATAGGATGCACAAAATGCATATGTACACATATGTTAAATACATAACAATATTTGCATTAATGAACAGTAGAACCTATATCTACTGTTCCACAGTTCGATGTTTTTTCCCTTAACAATGTATCTTTAAGATTATCCCAGATGAGGGCATAGAGAAGAAGCCACAGCAGTAATTTATAGCCAGCAATGGTGGCCCACACCTATAATCCCAACACTCAGGAGGCTGAGGCAGAAGGATCACATTGAATTCAAGACCACACAATGAGACCCTGTCTCAAAAAAAAAGAAAAAGTGAGGACTGGCGAGATAGCTCAGCAGTATAAAGTGCCAACTTAGGGGGCCAGGGAGATGGCTCAGAATAAGTGCTTCCATGGCAAGTGCAAGGTTCTGAGTTCAATCCCCAGTTCTGCCAATAAAAATAAAGAGCCTACTTAGGCAAGCCTACAGGGACCTCGGTTCATATCCTGGCACCATATGCCATGCCAGCCACCCCCACCACCAGGGTGGGCTGAACAGGCCTCAAACCAAAAAAAAAAGAGGTGGGATTTATTTATCCAAGTCTACTTCTCCTTAGCAGCCTGTTAACGTTTTTATGCAGCCCTCTCACATTTCATAGTACATACATGCCCACTTACTTTATCTTTTTTTTTTGCAGAACCAGGGATTGAACTTAGGCCCTTGTGCTTGCCAGGGAAGCACTTATTCCACTGAGCCACCTCCCCAGTCCTTACTTTATCTTTTTTGATTTCACAGCAAAAGTATTATTTTCTTCCACCATATTTTCTAAATGGCTAATACCTTTTTCCACCAGGAATTGAACTCAGGACCTTATGCTTGACAGACAGGCACTGTGCCACTGAGTTATGTCCCTGGCCTAAATGGCTACTATTTCTCTGTAGGGTAGTCATTTTTTTTTGTATTGTTCTCTTACTGAATTTTCCTCTTTTGCAGTGTTGGGGAATGAACCTAGGGTTCATGCTATGGAAGCACTTTTAACACTGAGCTACATCCCAAGTCCCCGGATTTTCTCAGTATCAGTAACATCTTATTCTCCATCTGATTTTCTTGGAATTCCCTTCTACACAAGCATGTGTTTCAAAATAACACTCTTTTTCCTTGCAGATCTCCCATGATTGGGTTCTCTAACTGTATCAGTTAACACCTTCAAAATGTTCAATATAAGTACAAGAGTACGCACAATTAGACTATTTCAGTAGTTATTTCATTAACCATGAATATAGAGAGAAATCTAAGTTTCATTCATAAAAAACACACTTCAAAAAGAATCTTTAGAAAGGTAAATTATTTCTTAAAACATTTAAATATTATATGGCTTGGGCTGTAAAATTTATAATCCAAATGTAACAGAATTTAAAAAGTTATTTTTACACTCCAAGTTGACAAAGACCAGGAGAAATAATTCAAAGGTTAAGAAATGAAGTCACTTACCTTCCCACTTCCTGGCTGCCAAGCAAGTCTGCAGATGGCCTTTGCGTTCATCACATCATTGCATTTTTTTAACAGTGGCCAAATAACTGCACAAGTCTAATTTTAAAAAGAGAAAATGTATTTCCTTTAGAGAAAGTAGAACTGAATAAACTTAATGAGTGCGCTCTTGAAATTGTCATATAGCTCAGGAAAAACCTCATATATTTAATATTAATAAACACTTGATTAACTTAAATTTTATGTATTTTTTTTCTCTTGGTTTATGAGATAGGGTCTCACTATGTATTTCAGGCTGTCCTTGAACTCATTATGGAGCCCAGGCAGGCCTCAAAACTCACAGCAATCCTCCTGCCTCAGCTTCCTGAGTGCTGGGATTATAGGTGCGCTCCACCACATCTGTCTTGATTAACCTAAATTCTTTAAATCCTTCACAAGCACAAAGAATAAAACTTAAAAATGTTATTGCTATGAACAGAATAAACAAATACACTAAAAATACTCAATACATAAAAAGCTTAGTATGTCTACAAAAATATATAAATCGTGGACACCTGGGGCAAGCGAGATAGCTCAGCAGACTAAAGTGCCTGCTCAAGCAAGCTTAGGCAAGCACAGGGAGCGGGGGTTCAATCTCTGGCACCACATGCTGCGACAGCCCTAACCCCAGGGTGGGCTGAGCGCCCCCTGACTCTGGGTGTAGTGGTGCACATCTGTGATCCCATGCTGGAGAGGCTGAAAACAGAAGGATCACCATGAGTCCAAGCTGTGTAGTGAGAGCCTGCAACCAAATACATTTAAAAAAGAAACTCGATGGGCCCGGGAGACAGCTCAGTAGAATAAGCACTTGCGCCACAAGCACAAGTTCCTGAGTTCAATCCCCAGTACCACAAAAAAAAAAAAAAAAAAAAAGAAACAAACAAACTCAGGGCCCGGGGATATGACTCAGTGGAATAAGCACTTCCCTGGCAAGCACAAGGGCCTGAGTACAATCTCTAGTTCCACCAAAAAAAAAGAAAATGAAGAAAGAAAGTTTAAGAGTGAGGGGAAGCAACTGTGGCTACTAAGGGAGATTTTTTCCATAAGCCACATTCTCTTCTAGAAACCTCAAGCTTGCTTTTAAAATCCTGGGAAGGCTTAACCATTTCCTCTGCCAATCTGGAGAGCATTTTATTTATACAGCCTTTAAAATCTGTATCAAACTGGGTTAGTATTTGTACATATGTTTAGAAATCAAGTGTGGCCTCTACCTTATGTACTTTTCAATTTATTTTTATTTTATTTTTTAAAATTTATTTATTTATTACAGTGTCTCGCTACACATCACGGCCTCTTTTTTTTTTTTTTTTGGTGTGGGGGGGGTCAGCTCAGCCCGCCCTGGGGGAGGGGCTGGCATGGCATGTGGTGCTGGGGATCGAACAGCGGTCCCTGAGAGCTTGCCTAAGCAGGCGCTTTAGACTGCTGAGCTATCTTGCCAGCCCCCTTATGTACTCTTATGTCCCAACATCATACACAAGACCAAAACATGCTAAGTATCTTGTAAACATATTCTCAATCCACTCCCCTCTGAAGTACAAAGCTTCAAAAGTAAAATAGAAATCTATCATCCTCCTTGGAACTGGGGACGCAAGTTTTCAACATACCCAAGTTTGCATGAAATGATTCTTTGCTACTTAAGAGAAATAAGTTATAAACAAAAATAGCTGTCGGACCCAATCACACAGAATGTAACATTTTATATCTTACAAAATTGGGTAAAAAACTTCAATTCCAACTACTGAGCTTACCTGATCTGAGATTTTCCACACTCGGACAGACCCATCACAGCTGGCTGATGCCTGCGGGGAGAAACAGTTACAGCCAGGATGGAGCATGGGGCCTGGGTCTTCAGGTTCCACGCACTTTCTACCAACGAGGTGAAAGCCTTTCTAATTCTGACACCATTTTCAACACACGAAGAGAATCACAAAAAAGAGGGAACAAGTTAAATAATTACCACAAAGATGTCTTCGGGATCAAAAGCAAGGCTTAGGACAGGGGCATCATGTCCCCGAAATGTTTTCTGCTGGCTGCTGTCCATCACATCCACAACTTTGATGAGGAAATCTCTGCAAATAGCAAGAGGGACACACGGGCCTAAGGACAAGCACAGCAGCCACTCCCAGAAGATAACTTCTTTATAGAAATTTACAAAATTGGCGACTCAGCTGTAATGACTTACCTTCCTAGTTCTGCTTTATAAAGATACTCAAATACAAAGCAGGATTTCCCATTATGGTGAAGCACAAACAGGGCCCAAATGGCTTTAGTTGTATCTAATAAGTCTGCTACTTGCTAATCTAATTATAATCACAAGCATTTTTTAAAAATTTTTATCCAGTACATGTTTGCAGTACACAATGTTTACGTTCACCATGGAGAGATGAGTCACACATGTAACACATCTTCATTGTTTTTACATTTTCCATACTTTTCTTCCCTCTTTACCTCCTGGTCCGTTATCCACTTGCAAAAGCTCTATCCTCTCTCTCTCTCTCTCTCTCTCTCTCTCTCTCTCTCTCTCTCTCTCTCTCTCTCT